>PJEM01011089.1:0-56788 GCA_004023845.1 Helogale parvula
CCCCCCCCTTTCTTTCAGCACTCTCTGTTCCTTCTCTCAGGCGGTGGATGAGCAGAAAAACAAATCAAAGTTGCCTGCATGTCCTGAAGCCCGGGACGCTCCCATGAAACGATCCCTTGCTTCCCATTACCCACCCCAATAACTCTTGTATATGGAGTGTGAAATAATTAGCAGCGGCAAAAATAATTTAGGAAACAAGAAGAAACTAATTGTATAAGCTTGTTTGGGGAAAACACAGCCAACCAAAAAACCCACTGTGTAGGGAGATGTGGACAGACAGACCAGCTCCCCACAGGTCATGCCCTCCCTTGGATCACCTGGCAGGGTCCCTTGAAAGGCCCTCACTCAAGACTGGCTTCCTCCACCCCAACCTCCAGGCAGGGCCCGCTGGTGTCATAGCCAAGGGCCCCCACATGGGCACCAGGGTGACTTCCCAAAACCCATCTACCCCTCATCTCAGGCCGTCCCCAAGAGGCAGGTGGGCATGGAGGAAAGTGGGAAGGGAGGTCCAGACACCTGGAACAGTTTAATGCTCCAACATGGGCTTGGTGACCTCCCTGAACTTGAGCTGCAGGCCTGGAAGGTTCTTCCCTCACTGGCTGCTGCTGCTGCTTGCCTTTGCCAGTCAGGCTCCCCAGCCCCAACAGACACCTACCACCCATCAGAGAGCGGCAGCGAATTCACGAGAGGGAGCTTCCCCGGGAAGTGGGGAAAATCATCTGGTGCTCATGTTTTATGGCCCTTCCAGCTTTTAAAAGTTTGATTCCTCCTTGAGCTCTTTTCCAGTTCCTAGGCTCCCTCCTATCCTCCACCCCACTGCTCCTCATTTCCTGGAGGTAGATGGCCAGGTGCCCTTGTTCACATGTGACAGGTGCAAACGAGTGAAGAAAGCTCACATTCCTGAACAGACAATTTCAAGATAAGAGAATGAGGGACCAGAGACATGCAATAATCTACCAAAGGTCACGGTCAACAGGAAGGGCTTGCTCAGGGTCTGACCCGGGGCTGCTGTTTCTCACCTTCCTTACCTGCTAGACAAGTGACCTGGGGCTCAAGGCACCTAGGTGGATCCTAAGGGATCTGATCTCATCTGAATGAGAACTGGGCCCTGGCCTGGAAGGTCTTTTCTTCCCTGCCCTTCCCCTTAGATGAGGGGCATTTACACTTGCATAGACCTGTGCTATAAGGTTATTCTTAAGGACAGAAATCTCACCTGTCTCCTTGTGAGCTCCTGGCTGCTGTCTCCTGACTATCTTCCCTTGTCTGGGCCATTACGATAACGTCCTAATTTGTTCCTTGGCCTCCAGTGTCTCAGTCTCAGGCCAGCTTCCTATCTGTCACCACCTTGCTTTAAAACCTTCTATGACTTCCTGTTTCCTCCCAAATCAGCACACACTTCTCCATCTTGCCTGTGTTGTGACGTTGGTCTCTGTCATCCTCCTTCGTCATGTATCCATGTTCGAGAAATTTAAATATTGGGTCCTTGGTGAGAAGTCAACTCATTGAGAGCTCCTGGGATCATACTTGGTTGTCCTTGCCCCTCACTGTTTTCACCTGGAATCACAGCGACTCCTATATGACCCTTAAGCCACAGTGACCTGGGGTCCATCTCCCCGCCATACTATTCCCTGCTGAACATCTAGTCATGGAGGGTGCATGGCATCTCACATTCAACCTGAGCAAAAGGGCACCCATTATTGTGTCCACACCTGCCCGTGGTCCTGGATTCCCTCACACGGGTGATTGGCACTCCCAAGCCAGAAATTTGGGAGTTCTATATTCTCCTCCTTCAATCTCACCTATTCCACAAACATCTCCAAAGTGGGTGTCTCCTCTCCACACTGCTCCTCCCCAGGACAACCCTATCATCACTTGCTGTGATTCCCTCTTGCTGTTTGTAAGCATGGCCACCTCCTCCCCACAGTTCCTGGGCAGGACTCATATGGGCTTCTCCCTCTCACTTCTCCTCCCTGATTTGGCTGAAATCTGGTCCCGAGTTGCCCTGGCAGATGAGACAGGGCTGGTTTGGTGGGGGGACCTGAAACGCCTAAGACATTAGAGGCGGTGGAACTGATAGAGATTCTGGTTGCAAGCACTGGGGAGGAAGCGGTGTGTGTGCAACATTCGTCTGGAATCAGCACACGGCCTGAGCCAGGGGAGAGCATTTGGAGGCAGGAGGGCGACTCCCTACAGGCAGGCCCCTCTGGGCCCATTTGCTGTGCTAATTGCCTGACAGAATTACAGGGCAGGTGTCCAGGTCTGGGGCTGTGGTCTCATCACGCACTCAGCAGCTGAGGTCTTCCTCGGGGTGGGGGTGGGGGTGGGGTGGAGTGCTAGGGAGGTGAGTGTGGAATGGTGCCCCCACCTCCTGCAGGGCTGATGGATGGCACTAAGTATGCATCGGTGGGGCATGCCTGTACTCCAGGCTGACAAATGCCACAGGTGCAGCCGCAGGGGACACGAGCCAGCTGTTCCCATCGCATCTGTGTATATGCTGTTCAAGGTCATGCTGTGAGCAAAGGTGGTCTGGTGGCCTGGTGGCTTGAAGCCTGTCACTGCCCTTGGTGGGTGCTCTTAGCTAGCCATGTCCTTCTGGCTGGGGAAGCAAAACTGGGAGGTGGGGAAGGTCCTTCCCCTCAGGGACAAGCCATGTCACTCTGGGTTTGTCAGCACAAGTCCTGAGATTCGTCTCTATCCTTGGTGAGCAAGCAGCCGTCTCTGCAGCCTGCAGCTCACCTGCTCCTAGAATCACCTCTCCTGATGCCTCAACCCCATTCTTCTCCCTCGTGATATTTCTGCTTATGCTGTTCCCGCCCTGATGTGGTCTTCCCGCCCCAAAGCCCCATCGTGACATTTCTGAGGTCACACCAGTTTCCCTCCCACTGGCAGGGCTTAGGGTTCAAGCCACTGAAGTGGACTTCAGTTCGCTTTTCCCCAACTCACTTATGCAAAAATGAATTTAATGGAAGAATGCCATCAATTTTATGTCCTCCCCTCCAATTAAAAAAATATTAGCACCTGCAACTGCCTGTCTATAGTAGAATCTAGAGGATATTGATTTCACATGGAATTAAACAGTTAGACATTTCAAGTTCTGCAGTGAGTACTGTGAAGCTGGGATATCCAGGCACTGGGTGCCCTGGCCATGTGGGAGAGCCATGTGTGACGTGGTGGAAAGTTCCAGGAAATGGCATCTGCGTTTCTGGCACCTCTCAGTTGGATGGCCCAAGAGCTAATCTATCTGAACCTCAACTTTGTCATCTATAAAATGGGGTTAGAATTTATCAGACAGGGAAGCTCCTAGAATTAGGGAGGGCATGATACATCATATGCACACAGTAAGCAGTGAGTTAGGATGAATCCAGTTGGAGACGTTGCAACAGACAAGCGGCTCGCAACTTCACAAGAAAGTAAGAAGACATTAGCCGTATGATCCAGCAATGACACACAGCTATATACCCCAAAGAAGGGAAGACAGGCATTCAAATAGATACCGTACAAACATATTCACAGTAATACTATTCACAATAGCCCCAAAGTAGAAACGATCCAAATTTATATCAAGTGATGAATAAGCAAAATGTGACCTGGCCATACAATGGAATATTACTCAGTTAGAAAAAGGAAGGAAATTCTGCTCCATGCCACACCGTGTACGAATCTTGAAAACATGCTTAGTGCAAGAAGGCAGACACAAAAGGTCTCATGTTGTATGATTCCATTCATATCAAACATCCAGAACGTGTAATCCATATTCCTTTGAAACAGAAGGGAGACTAGTGGTGGCCAACGACTAGGAGGAGACAGGAATGGTTTAATTAATATGCTCTGTTTAATGCATATGGGGTTTCCTTGTCGGGTGATACAAATCACTTGGAGCTTAATAGAAGTTGTTGTTCTACAACACAGTGATTGTACTAAATGCCACTGAATTGCACATTTTAAAATGGATACTGGTTAATTTGAACAAGAAGAGGAAAGGGAAGAAAGCATCAGGGAGAAATTAACACAGTAAAGCGCACAGCTTTGCCCTCTGTCCCCCACACAGGAGCAGAATATTCTAGCCAGGATTTTCAGGGCATGCCAGGCACGTCCTTGCCCCAACTCAACAGAACATTACTTAGGCCTAGCTGGTCAAACTACTGCAGGAAGGCTGGCCTGCCTCCCTGGAGCTGGCCTGGGGCTGCCCTACAGGGATAGCATTGGGCACTTGGGGTGCCTCGGCTCTGGGGTTCTCGTACTCCTCTAGGCCTCCTTGGTGACCCCAACAGAGTTCCGTCCACCACAGAGCAGGCTCCCTTGGGACATGAGGCCCAGGCCCCCTTATGCCATACCTGCTGTCCTCCAACTCAGCCCGTGACACTCTTGGTCTCACACACCCATCTGAGACGTCTTGGACCCCAAACGCTGCCTCTGACTACCTGGGTGAGTGTCTCCCCCAGACTGTGAACACACAGGAACACAAGCCTGCCTGTCCCTGCAGGCACAGAGCACTCAGACCCGTCTCTGGCTGGCAAAAACGGAGAGTGGGTCGTGAGCTGAGTTGCTGGATTCCTGCTTCCCTTGTGGCTCTCTGCCTTTTTTCTTTCTTTCTTTTTTTAACCTGGAGGGAATACAACTTCAGCATCTCCACCCACTTTATAAATACTTTGACAAATGGTTTCTCTCCTTCCATGCTTACCCCAAGCAGGGGCATCTGTCATTTTGGAAGGCAACTGTTTACAGCCCTTCTGACCTTTCGTGCAGAGTCAGCGACTGGGGGCAGGGGCTGGGGGGGAGGAGGTGGAGGGGGACAGCCAGGCCAACTGCAGTTCATCAGGCCCAGAATTTAAACACAGGAAGAAAGAGAGAGGGAAAGGCAGAAAAACCCTACACAACTCTCAGAGTAATTGCTGTCTCCTTGGCAACGAAGCAGCAGTCTGGGACCTGTGCTCCTCCCTCCTTGCCTGGGCTGGGAAGGCGAGGGACAGCCCAGAGGGAAGGTGTTTTCCACCCTAGATGGCATTCTGAAGAAGGATCTGTTTTCAAGTCACTCCTCAGCCCCTTTACTATTTCCCGGTGTCTCTCAGCTACTGTTCATACTTTGAGGACGAGCGTCGTAGGCACTGGGAAGGCGAGGCATCTAGGTGGGAAGCATGCACCGAAGCACAATCAAGACGACCCATAGTCCAAAACGGCTTCCTGCTGAGCCACAGCACCCCATGAAAGCCCTACCGGGGGAGCTTCCTTTAAGGAGGTTAAACATTCTTCTTCCTTCTCCTCCTCTTCCTCCTTCTCTTCCTCCTCCTCCTCCCCTCCTCTTCTCTGCCCTGGTCTTCTTAGGAAACCCCCTTCTCCCTGCAGAAGGACTTATTGGCCTTAGGGGACCATGGGTGTGTACTGGCAGGGGCAGGGAGCTAAAGGCATAAGGAAGGGGTCGCAAGGGCTGGGAGAGGCGGAGTGGGATCTTCCCCAGAGGTTCGGCAAGAGAGGAGAAAACTTCCATCTGCCCCACCACCTACCGCCTACCTGAACTGACTGTGGTCCCGCTGTGGAGGCTGAAAGGAAACAGAGACCCTCCCTTCCATGCTCCGATATGGATCCCTTCATCCTCCAAGCTCTAGTTTCCCCTCTTCCAAGAAGGCTTCCTGGGCTGCTCCAGCTGTAAAGGCCTTTCCCTGCTGCCCCCCAGGCTCTCTTATTCGGTGCTTGTCTGTCATCTGGGGGGCGGGGTGGCCCCCCAAGACAGGGTGGGAAGCCCAGGAGTGGGAGCGAGCCTTGTCCTTATGGGCTTTCTGAGGTCCTGTAAGGGTGCAGCAAGCCTGTGTCCGTGGATGAGAAGCAGTGTGGGCTTCCTGCAGTCGGAGCTCTACTTCTCAAAGAGAAAGCCTCCGAGAACCCCTGGCCAGCACGGGTTGTCCTTACTGAGCGGGTTTGATTTTCTCCATTCTTACACTCACTTCATCAACCTTCCGTTTCATCCACCAGGCTCTGCTAAGCAGCTCTTTTTCCTGCTCCTCAGTCACACCCACTCATTCCCGCCACCAGGCCTGTGCTCCTACTGCCCCCGGCGTCCAGAATGAATACTCTGCCCGGTCCTTATGCTTAGCTTGATCCAACCCGTGCTCTCAGGCCAAGTCCCCATGCTCCCTCCTCCTACGGAGCCTCCCTCTAGTGTTCATCCCTTATCGTGCCACAGCAGTTCCGGTCCTAACTCCCTCTCATGTGTGTCCTCTGATTGGTTCACAGGGACCTAAGATTGTCCCTTCATGTGGGCGGTGGGTGGGGGTGTGCGTGCACGCACCTTCTGATAGGTATGGAGGGGGCATCTCGTAGCTGATGGTTCTACTGAGCCCAGTACACAGAGCTATCTGCTCAGGGCAAGTCCCTGGAAAGAGGAGGACATGGGTGTGTCCAGTTTACAGCTCCCCTTGGCCCTTCTTTCTGCCTTTGCCCCATCGAACCCAGACAAACAACTGCAGCCCTTATGCTCTCTGTCCCTGGCGTTCAAGTAATCTGCTCTTTGCCCCTCTTCCCTCATCTGAGGGGCTCCTGGATGAAGTACTGGAAAGACAACTTCTTCTCCCTCCCCTCAGGAAGAAGGTGGAGTGGGTCAGAGCGTGGCACGTCACTGGCAAACACTTATTGAGCAACTACTGTATGCATAGCACTCTGCTGGATGTTAAAGAGGGGAGAAGGCAGATTTCTTCCTCTAGCGTGGTACTGATCTTAGAGAGTTCCTGAGTTCACTTGAAGAGGGAGGTAGCTGCCGGAACAAATCACGTGAGGAATAAGGGTGGGGGAGGGGAGAGCGGGGACACTGCCTGGGCCAAGCATCTGAAACTGATCGGAAGCTGACCCATTGAGCTCTTGGTCCCAAGCCAAGGAGCCCCTGGTGGTAAACAAACAGTTTAAGGAAAGCACAGGGAATTAGAATTTTAAAAACCTTCCAGGGGTAATAAAATCTGGGGTGTAAAATGGGTTAGGAAATTTATTTTTTCAATATATGATTTTTCCCCCTCTCCTCTGAAAATCTACATATCTATTCTGCTTCAGGTTGGGGCTCCTTTAAACGGTTTTATTAAAAAAATCATTTACTGTGGGCTTTTCAGTTCAACTTTAACTGGACCGGGTGGAAATTAAAAAAAGGATATTTTAAAAATAAATTATATAAATTACAGCCCTAATTATAAAGGAACTTTTAAAAATGTATCCAAGCATTAAAAGAAAATCTTTCTTTAAAAAAATGCCCCATTTCCCTGTTCCATTGCAGGAGCATAATTTAGATACTTTTAACAAATCCTTGTCCTTTGGAAGAAGCAGGCTCTCCAGGCCCATTTGCCTATGTCTTTTTCTGCGTGCTATTATTATTTGATAACTTTGGGCTTAAATCTGCATGAGAGCCAATTATCTCTCTTTGTCATCAAGCAGGCTTGCTGTTTGGCAGTGGTTTTTATAGTACAGTAAAAGCCTTCCAGAGCCTGGAGGAGGTGGGTTTGTGGTTCAGATTACACTCCATCTTGCCTCTCCCAGTGACTTCCCTTATTCTCTTTTTTTTGTTTTTGCTTTTCGTCATCTCCCGATGCAACAAGTTTTCCTCCCCCAGCTACATGCCTCTCTCTGCACCCCCGCCACCCTTCTCCCCATCCTGACCTCCTTTCCTTGAGGATCTCAACCTCTCAGGGCCTTTTTCCCTCCATCAAGGCTTCCTGCACAGAAGTGGTAGGAATTGGCATTTTTTGGCCCATCCTCCAAAGGGAGCTTAAAGCACGAGTCATGCTCTCTTTCCTTTGGAACTAGTGGAGGTGGCATGGTGAGAACGGCGCTGGAGGGAGGCAGAGACCCCCTCCTTCATGCAGCCGACAGTCTGAAGGGAAGGGTGGGGAAGGCTGGAGCCAGATCAGTGCATCAGTAGTAATGTTAGAGATGGTGGTGCCGCGCTCCTGCCTGAGCCTGGAGAGTTCTGGGGGAGCTGCTGCTCTTGCTGCTCCGCTAAGGGAAGAGAGGGGATTAGGATCCAGAAAGGGCAGTTGGGGTTTCATCGAGGGGAGGGGGAGCCCCAGCTGGAAAAGACTGGACTGGGTGGAGAGAAAGAAAGGCGTTCCAGGTCAGGGGAACAGCCTGAGCAGAGGCAGGACCCAGATGGATGATCGCGACGAGAGCACTTTACCCTATGGGAAAGCAGGGATTTGGTCTGCTTTCTTCACTGCCAGGCCCTGCCACCCGGACTGGGTACCTGGAGGTGCCTGATGCACTTCAGGGGAATAAATGAGTGAGTGAATGAACGGATGAATGAATGAATGATGAGGGTATGAAGGGAAAGAGGAGAGAGGCTGGAGATAGATTAGGAGGGTTTAGGATATTAGACCTTTTCGGTTCTCAGGTGGAAAGATGCCTCTTCTGGAAAAAAAAATCATTTCCTGACTTTGCACCCTCCTTAGCACAGAGGCCCCAGCCCCTGCTCAGGCACCAAGCCTTCCCCTCTGCCCTCTTCCAGACTTGGGCATCTGCTGTCCCCTCTGCTGCAGAGCTCTGCCCCACCCACCTGGACCATTCTTCCATCACTTCTAGACATTCTTTTCTCCCGGAATTCCTTCTTGACCCCAAAGTTCAAGTCAGGTCCCCTTTTCTGAGAAAATCGGCACCTGGGGTATGTCACTGAGATTCTCCTTCCTGGTTCACCTCTGAACCAACCTTTCTTCCCCCAAGAGCTGCATTAGAACAAACAACTTGGCCTCTGTTGTCCCCACGCGAGACTGTGGGGTCCTGGGAGGCCGTGGGGGCTGCACCATCTACTTTTGTGCGCATACCCCCCATCCCAACATGGGGATTGGTAGGAGCAGCAGCTCTATAAGGCTCTCCCTTCCACCGAGCGCCCAGTAAGCCCGGAAAGCCGTGGGGCTTAGCCGTTCCCTCTCCTTGTTCTGGTTGGAAGGCTGGCATCCGCGGCCGAGAGCCCCGCCCTCTTCCCACTTGAAAAGTGCCTGGAGCCCTGGCTTTCCCAGCAATGGGCCAGCTGTTTGCATTTGGAACTGGGGTGCAGGTGAGTTCCTGCTGGAGGGCACTCATTTTATTTTTCAAACGAGGGCTTCCTGGAAGGTGATGGGAAACTTCACAGGTTTTGCAGAAGGTACTTAGGGAGAAGTGATATTTCCAGAATGGCTGCCAGGCAGCAGTGATGGGTCCTCCCAGGAGGTGCCTGGCGGAGGTGAGCTCCGTCTGCCTTCCCCACCGCTGAGCCCACTTCAGGGACAGCGCCCCATTGTGCCATTCTTCGGTTGCAGTTTTAGCAGGAAGGTCACATGTCCAAGAAACCTCTCTGTCCCGGGGCAAACCAGAACGCTTGTCTGCTGCTTGGTCTAATGTACTTCTCTAAACTTCTTCAGAATGCAGAGCCACAGTTTGGCTGTGGGATCCCCTCTCCTCACCTTCTCTTGTGCCCTCACTATGCGGGGAGGTCGGTAGAGCACAGCTGGGTGATTGAGATAGCTCTAGTTCTGGGTGGGTATATGCCACGTGGTGGCAGTGGCACATTGCTTGGTGGGACCTCCTGGGGCCAGGGAAGGCAACTTCAATCCCAGGTTTGTGCCCAACACCCTCACACAGGATTCCCTACGGAAGATTACCTGAGTTCTTCTAGAGACTGGCGGCGGGGGGGTGGGGGGGGTCCGAGGGGAGGCACTTGACAGGTTGGGGGAGCTGTAACTGGGAAAGTGTAAAGGTAACTGGGAATGGTTTATAGTGGGAGCTGCCCACACCGGGCCCTCCACTCTCCCTTAGCTGGCCACCCTGCCATTGATCCAGGGCTAGCGGCTCTTAGGAACTCTGCAGCCCCCTGGGAAGGCCTGTTTGGTGGCTGCTCCCTGGCCTCCCTGCTGGCTGGCAGGCAGGCGGGTGGGCGGGCAGGGAGAATATTACCCCTAAGATAAATGAAGAAGACTTTCAGCCCTTATTGGATTATAGTTTTTATTGAACTTTATAAATTCCAATTAGCAGACCCCAGGGCAATAAGCGACACGCAGCCCGTGGCTCACTTTATGGTGTGATTATGACCCTGTTTATCCTCCCCTGAACGAGAAGTATTAATGGAAGAAACGAAGGAAAGGGGACCCAAGAATACATAAAAACAGATATTGGTGACACAAGTGAAACAGACAGGGTCAGGGAGAGAAAACGACCTCCTGGTGGGCCACGGGGCACAAAGGACAAGAGATTGCTTGTGAGAAAGCCATGTGCTTGGAGCTGGGATGCCCTCTGGCTTCCCTTCCTGCACGGAGAGCCCCTGTCCCTTGATGGCTGTTGGGACCTGGAGAGCACCTCTCACCCTTGTCACTGGCAAGCAGTCCTGTTCTGGCTGGAGTTTGATTTACTAAGCGCAGGGCCCCGCTTTGTGCACTGGGCAGCAGCCCACTGCCTCAGGGGGCCCTGACTCTATAGCTGGGCAGCTGGAGGGGCAGCCCAGTGCATCCTTAACGGTTCCGAGGAGTCCCTTGCCCTTTGAGAATCTGATGGACACTGAAGGCATTCTTCCTAGAAAAATGTCCCCAGTACACACACAGGCATGAATAAACCCACACATGTATGCATACAAGAACACATGTGCCATTTTCATACACTTTTAGGGAATCATTAGATCTCTTAAAACTGACATGGACCACCTCCCACTCCCCCATCCACCACACCCACAGGAGACTGAGAGCATCAGATTAAGAATCCTTGAGTTTGATGGAACCAAGAACTGTCTCCTGTTACTTCCAGTTGGGGATGCTAGGAGCCCACAGAGAGGTGGGCAGTGTGCAAGCCTGGCCAGGGCAGGGATGCCGCCTTGGCCCCACCTGTGTTTCCTCTCACACTCACACTCACTCCACTTTAAACCTTTAAGACCTGGGCCCCAGAACAGCGGTTGGTGAGAAGAGAGGTTTGGGGTGAGCCAACAGGATTAGTTGGGATGGCCACACTCTCCCAGATCCAAACCCTCACATGACTTGCTGCATTTCCTGGGGAAAAGAAGCATGTTCAGGGATGGCATACGTTCCTCATTCTGTCTGGCTTTGTTTGTACCTTTTTCTCCCTTCTCTGGGTCATCTTTCTCCAAGTCTTTGGTGGAAGATTAAAAAAAGAAAAAAAATTCTATCAGCATTTTGCCATTGTATGGAATCACTAACACACAAGTATCCGAGGAAGCTTTTGTAGTTTGAACAGGATGAAAAATGCTTCAGGTGCTCATCGTCTGCAGTGGAATGTACGCAAGATGCTGAGACGTGCGTGCAGCCCAGAGCGTGTCTATCTGGCTGGACCATTCAGGTCCCTGGGTTTCCCAGGGGCCTGGGCCTCGCCCACCCTCTATGCTTTTGTGAATTATGGAGCTCTGATAGGCCTGGTTTTACTTCTAATAAGAACTATAGGAAGTTTATAAGCCCCACAGTGGTGAACTACCCTGACCAGAAGTTGCCTGAATCTTCCAGAGGGAGAGGGAGTGAGCCGGGGAAATTGAGCAGGGATTGGGGCCTGGGCTGAGGGGCAGATTCCTGGGCTGGAAACCTGGGGGGAGACCAGGTGTTCCCCTGAGGGCTTAGGAGGGGGTCGCTGCGGACATTCAGCACTAACATAGGGCTGTTTGCACATCCTTGGGTAAGTAAGGGCTTCCTGAGAGCCAACCTGAGGCCCTTGAGAAGGGAGCGGAGGCCTGCAGACTAGGGATACTGTCTCTCATATTTCCTAGTCTGTACCTTCTCCCCTCGAGCCGTGGGCACCCAGATTAGCCGAGCCTCACCCCAGAAGAATGGGCTGCCCATCCCCCCTACCGCAGCTCCTGGGAACAGCCCCTCCTTTCTGCCCACATCCTGGGCCCTCAGGCAAAGCCAGCAGTGCCAAGGTTCCAGACCTGGCACTGTAGAAACCGAGCCTGTTGCTCTATGCATTTGCTACCTTTTACAGGTCATGCCCAGCAACGTGTGAGTTACATAGGGTGTGTCTTTTCATTTGCATTTTATGGTGTAGAAATGAAGGCCCAGACAAGGACTATCTGGGGAACCATTGTCCTATAGCTGAGCCATTAAGGGAACAGACTTTGGAGCTGGTCTCTCTGAGCTCTGGGTTACCTGTTGACCCAGCTGGCAGAAGGCTATAGACTTTGGGTGGTTGGATGAAAAATAAAGTTGAATTTTTTCCCTGCGTAGTTGAAGCCAAGTGAGTGTGTGGGTGTGGGTGGCTGAGTGGGCAGGGGGGATGACAGGACCTGAAAGCAGACCTGGGAGCCCAGGAGCCATGCTGCTCTCTGGAAGCCTCATCTAAGTCTGGGCAGCGCGGGGAACAAAAAGTCCGTTTCAGGAACCCTCCGGCTTGACTAATGCTGCTGGTAGCACCTCAGGCTGGGGCAGGGGCTTCAGCCGAGGTTCTGAGACGTTTCTGGGAGGAGCGCTGCCCACCCAGAGGGAACAGTTCTTGGTGGTCACTGTGTCCCCTTCGTACTTCCATGCCCATAGTAGATGTTTAATCTGTGACTTAAGTGAGTGGAGTGTCGGTAGCAAAGCCTCGGGTGTCGGAACACAGGTAGGGTGAGCAGTGGGGATTCTGAGACTCTCCTGGCACCTTGGCCATCACCAGGAAAGCCCCTCTGCACATGGCCAAGGCTCCGCAGGCCCCTTGTTATGGGGAGGAGTCCTTCGAAGACCAGGGGATCCCTGGGATCTTTTGAAACAGATGAAGAAGCTGCCTGCGCGGGCAGCCTCCTGTAACTGGGGATGAGGGGGAGGATGGGAGTATCTCAGGGAGCCATGGGGCCCACTGGGCAGAGTGCAGAGAGCCCCTCATAAACCCCAGGCTCACCTCTGCCACCAAGAAGCTGAGCGACTGTGGCACTGTCACTTCCCTTGCTGGGCCTTCCTTTCCTCCCAGCAAAGTGATAGCGTTGGCATGGCTGATCTCCCAGGTCTGTGCTGAGTCTGAGATCCACCGATTCCCCTCTCTGATGTTTCAGGCACGAACACAAATTAGCACGTATGGAGAACTGAGGCAAGTAATAACGGCCCCCCAGCCCCCGCCCCAGCACACACGCTCTTTTTTCTCTTCATGCCCCTGTAATAGATCATACAGGATGGATTACATTAATTTTCTATAAACTATATCAACTTGAGTGACATGTCCTTAAGGGTTGGCTGATTGATATCTACAATGCGGTCTTATAATCTAAAATCATATTAATATTAATATTAAAGATTTTCTGTCCTTTACGCGCACCATTAAATCTGGAGTATAAGGTGAAATTGACAACATACATTTTGACAGCTTATCTATAATAAATATGCAAATCTTGATGCCCACATGTCATCACAGATGCACCGCAGCTCTCTGAAGATCAGAGCGTGCCTGTCTCCCGTGTGACATTTTCAGCGGAGGATCAGAGCACACGTCTGGGCGGCAGGAGCAGCGATGGGTGCACCTTTGCCGGCGATGACCCTGGCCTCTCCTGTCTGCCCGTGAAAACCTGTCCTTCATCCTGCCAAGCAAGCAGGAGGACTGAAGGAGTGACAGTCACAGAGAGCAGGGGACAGTGTCTCATGTACCCCCCTGGAATACGGGACAATCAAGCTTCTCGCTTTATTAAGTCACAAAGGGACTTGCTGTCTTCTCTAGTCACCCGGTTACAGCAGGTTATCATCACTCAGCACTAGTGAATTTAAGAGCTGGGGCTCCTAAGTTGGCAGCCCTGGGGTCAAACCCCATTTCTGCAACTAACCTCTACTCTTAACCTCCTGTGGCCTCTGTTTCTGTACCTGTAGAGAAGAGAAACAGCTCTTCTCTTCTGGTAGAAATGTGAAGACTGAGGGAGTTCATGGAAGCCGGTGGCTTGCACCCTGCGGTGATACCCCACTAAAGGGCAGCTCTTCGATTATGTTCTAAACGGGTCCCACTTCTATATCCTTGCAGCCTCTTCCTGTCCTTGTATGCCTTCTCCTGCCTTCCACCGTCTACCACTTAGCACAGTGGCCACCTTGGCTTCTTCTATGCTCGCCTGTGCCAGACATAAGCTCCAGACGGCAGGAAGCACTCATCTCCCTGTGCCCCTAGCCGGACCAGGACCCAGGGAGAGCTGACACCGACTGGGGATGGATTGAGATTGGGATTCGGGAATCAACCACAAGGGGAAATATAATTATCTGTCCGCTAAGACTCTGCCAGGTGGACAAGACAGGGGAGTGTGTGTGTGTGTGTGTGTGTGTGTGTGTGTGTGTGTGTTGGAGGGGGCAATCAAACGTGTCTATAAAAGGCATGATGCTCCTTGCTCACATTAGCAGGGAGATTGAGAGAAGAGCGAGGGCTCAGAGGAATTTTCAACAGGTGCAAGATTGTTTGAGAGAGCCCCAGGCCATCAGAGGCCCCATCCTCACTTTACACCTGTTGACGGGGCAGCCTGGCCCACTGAAGGCCCTGGGGCCATATCTCTGATCTCTGGCTTCCTTCCAGCCTCTCTGAGCTCACTGTACGGGCAACATCCAGTCTCCCAGGTCCCTTCCTCATTTTGATCCACCTCTAGTTTCTGGCACTGCGTTCACCCCTTCACTGCCCCCCTTCCTCCACAAGACCATCCCAATCAGTCCAGCCACACTGAGTGCTCTATCTCTGAACTCTGCTGAATTCCCAGTGTGAAGAACCACAGGATGATGTAACGCCCCCTTACATTGTTCTGTAATTGGTTGGCAATGTGCAGGTTTGTTCTCTGCTACTAGACTGGGAACATGGGGGTGGGGACCGCTTAGCTTTCCTCTTTCTGTTTCCCTGAGGGCTCATGGTGCAGTAGGGCACATGTGCAGACATGCTGGGGTTGGGAGCCTTCAGTACTTTGATCAGAGTAGGAACAGACACAGGGACCCCATGGATCTGGAGAAGCATTAAGAGAGTCAGTTGTTGGGCATCTCTTGAAAGGTCAGAGTTGACCTGGATACACTCCCACCCTCAGTTGTGTCTCTTTTGGGGACAGGAGCAGGGCTCAGAAGGACCCTAGATGACCTTCTGGGAAATCAGGAAATCTATTCATACCCCCCACCTCCCTTGCAGGTGAAGTCATTGTCCTGGAGAAAGCTGCATTGTTTACCACTTGCACCCACCAGATGTCCTGATCCCTGGGCCGCCCCAGCTCTGAGACTCTGAGACACACAAGTGCAGTTCTGACCAAGGATAAAGAGTTTGGTGATCCACCCTGGGAGGCAGGCTTACTGGGGGAGTGCAGCTAGCAGTCAACAGCCCTGTGTGGTTCTGGGAAATTCAAGTACTACATGGGATGCCCAATGACAGACTCCTGCAGCTCAGGCTGTGGGCAGAATGGGTCCTAGGGAGGGGCGGGGACCTCTGTGGTCTGCTGAGAGCACTCCCATTTGGACGGTGCTCTTTGTCTCCCAAAGTCTCTTGCCACCACCTCCTGGTCCTTCATTCCAGTGCAGAGGGTGCATCTCTACACTGTCTTTAGTAAAGAACCACAAATCCATCATCTACAGTTAATCAATCAAGGAGAGGTGAAGAGAGGAGGTGTGGAGGAGAGGAACGTGTGTGGCTTTAACCAACCTACTCAGGCTCACCGAGCACCCACAATGTCTGCGCTACGTGCATTTGCTGCCATTTGGGTGTACATTTATTCCATCTTTCAACAGACTGCTACTATGAATGAGCTATAGGAGCGAAGCCGGGTGCTGCGCATTGAGGGGAGGGGACAGTTCCTGCCCTGCACCCATGGAGCCTGTCTTCTGGGCTGTTGAGGACGTTCAATGAGCTAATATTTGATTATCACCTGGCACAGTGCCTGGCATCCAGCAATACTCCGTAAATGTTAGTTCTTCTCTCTGCCTTGAATGAGTCACATCTGGTTGGAGAGAAAGAGCCACTTAAAGTAGGACCAGAAAATATTATGGGGCAGGGAGAGGTGAGGAAATGGATCAGGCTGCAAGGTGCCTGGGCGAGTGGTGTTGGTGGCTGCAGGGTGACAAGGTGGGTGGGAAGAAGGAAAGTGGCCAATTACAGACGGCTTCAAATGCCAACCACAGGAATAAGGATTCCATGATCTTTTAAAATCCCTTTCTGTCTCCCTCCTCATTCATCTCTTCCCTGCCCTGCCTCTTTGCCGCTTCCTCCTCCCTCCTTGGCTTCCTCCCTCCTCCTTCCCACAATTAACCCCAGGCTGTCGCGATTGCTCCCAGCGTTGACGAATGTCTTTCCTCTTTCCCCATCCCCCTCTCTTTTTTTTATTTGTGTTGACTTGACTTGACAAGCCCTAATCCCTGACTCAGCTCCCACTTCTTGTTAAACCAAAGGTAAATTCTCGGCCAGCGGGGCGGCCTGGAGCAGGAGGATCTAGACCGCGGAGCAGCCGCGGGAAATATTGATATTAGCCGACCTCTGGCGCCGGCCGCCCGCGGTGAAAATAGGACGCGGGGCCAATCAATTACCGAGCCATTAAGGGCAGGGAGGGGGGAGGAGAAGAAAAGAGTGAGCTCCTCCATCTGCCTACCCCGCGCTGGCCATCGCCCCCTGGGGGTGCCGAGCTGCATCCCGCGCTCCGCTACCGGGCGCTCTGGCCTCGGCCCCGGGCAGTCAGTGTCAGTGACCTCAGCAGCGTGTCAAGAGCCCCAGCGGGCTGGAGCTGGGGCGCTCCAGTCTGGCGGCGTGGGTCCGGCCCGCTGCCGGCTTGCCGCCGTCTTTGTCTGAGCCTCCCTTCCTCTCCCCGGGGCTCCTCGATCTCCAGCCCTCCCTTTCTTATCCTGCCCTCCTCCTTCTTCTCTTTGTTACAACCTCTCCTCTTTCCTTGGTGCCTCCAGCTCATGGGGCCACCCTTCCTGTTGTGTTTCTCTGCCTCTCCCTCCCTCCCGAGCTGGCTCCAGCAGCCCGTCGCCCCAGAGTGCTCCAAGCACTGCAGGGACTGCCCCTGACGCCGTGCCACCGCCAGCCTAGGCGGATGGCCCTCCCTCCAGATTTCATGCCCATTAACACAAGTCTTCACCAATAGGAACCAACATCAGGCCCTTCTGATTTGGGGTTAATGACTTCTGGGAATCTTTTCCATTTTTAATTTGTTCCTTCTAACTGAGACAATAGCCCCATGTTAGGAGAGGACCCCCACATCTAGACGGGGAGCGAGCTGTGCTCACTGCAGACAGAACCTCTTTGCAGGTGGGTCTCCAGGGTGGGTGGAGGGGGATGGAAGCAACCTTGTATGTTTATGTGGGTGTGGGCTCTGTGTGTCTATGACCAGGTTTGTGCAGCTGGAGGGGAGTATAGGAACTAGACAGGTTCTAGACATGAACAAGCCTTTTTATGGGCGGAGGTTGGGGGGGGGGGAGAGTCGTCTGCTTTCTTGAGTTGACCATTCCTAAAGGGGGGGGAGGGAGTAGGCTCATTTGTCAGGAGCAGGCTTATTTGGTGGCTGGCTGATTGGTCTAAGATATCTCCTAAAATTTCCATATGTTCTTAGATGAGCAAATAAGATTGATGAAATCTGAAATTTATCAGATATGGTGTTGGAACTGAGTAAATAGTACTTTTTTACTTTAAAGAAGGATCCTGCATTTTACAAGTTTTTAAATAGTAATAAAAATCCCTTTTGCAAGTTCCCTTACTCACAGTGCTCAACGTGTGGCCCCAGACCTGGGGTATGGGCCCTTGGGCGCAGCCTAGGAATCTATTAGACATGCAAATTCTCAGGCCTTACCCATCTATTGAATCAGAAACTCTGGGGAGGGGCTCAGCCACCAGTGTTTAACCAGCCCTCCCGGGGCTCTGAAGAGCACTGAAGTTTGAGCACCACTGACCTCAATTATCCTTGCAGCTCTGGAAGGTAGGTGGCGTGGAAATGATTGTATCTTCTTTTAGCTCTGGAGGAACAGTGGCAGAGAACCACGGCGTGGCCAGACAGCAGCAGGGCCAGGGACAGGACTATGCCTAGTCTTAGTGTGAGGCAGCCTGTTTAAGGGTGTTAGAGGGCGCATTTTATCTCAACTCACAAGCACCCCTCAAAGGAGGTAGATATTACAGCTTGAGAGGTGACTAGCATTCACCTGGCTGTGAGTCTGCTAATAACCCGTGGGGACTGGCAAGGATTTTCCACCTTCGCTAGCCAGTGCTCAGTGCTTGGGAGGGGGGACACTTGGGCTATAGCCACTTGCATGAAAAGTATGATGATTCTTTAAGACTGGTCCGAAAAAAAAAAAGTTTTTAATCGGACCATTGAAAACAGCTTATATAGGGTGACATCTTTCATACCAACAGCCCACCTCAGGGTTATGTAAGTTGTCCTCTAAAATATAGACTCCAAGGTCCCCCTTTTGACAAACAGTTTCCAAAGTCCAGAGAGAAGGGACTTCTGGGCCCTTGGGAACCTCCTGGGGAAAGATTTGTGCCCAGTGGGTATAGTTTGAACTCTAGCTCTGCCTTTTATGTGTAAGTCACATAATCCGTCCATCCTAAAAAAGCTGGACTTGTAGCATGTGGTCACCACCCCAATTCTCTGAGAGCTCTGAAACAAGCCACCATGTTTCCCTGGGCCTCAGTTTCCTTATCTATAGTGTGAAAAGTTAAACTTAAAGGCTCACCATCTGTTACAAACCGTGGTTAACGCTCTTAATGCATGTAAGCCCCAAGTAGCATAACATCGATCAGGTGGACCCTGCACCCACTGCTGATAGTCTTCCCATTGTCTGCATTCCTGTTTCCGGAAGATAAGTCAAGCCCCTCGCAAATGAGCGCAACTATCAAAAAGAAGACAGCAAGCTCTGTGCTTCGTAGAGCATACCAAAGCCCAAAATGGTGCTTGAACTCATCTTTCCAACCTGCGACAACGTCTGGCTACAGGAAGGCTTGTCTGTAGAGGCAGCCAGTGTGCGGACCCTGCTGGACAGGGGTCACCAGCAGGAGTGACGGAAGCAGATGAGGGGCTCGCACCTCCTCCAAACTCCTTGGGTTAATCAAGGTTTATGTGTAGAATCCCCCCACCCCTCAAACAGCAAACTGAACTGATGTTTCTACAAAGAACCCAGCACATAGGGAAACTGCTGGTGTAGGACATGATCTCAAGGAGTTAGAACATCAAACTGCTGGGAGACACAGGTTTCAGCCTCCCCTTGAGAAAACAAGCCCATAGTGCAGTAGATGGGGACCGTGGATTCGGGCTGGCTTCCCAGGCTCTGGGAGGGAGCGGGATACAATGTTTCCTATTGTCATTTGTCATCTACAACAGACCACCTCTGTGCATTTTCCTGCTTGTTCCAAGAGAGTGCTGCCTGCAAGGAGCCGCCCTGGCCACAGACGCCTGCCATCGCTCTCCTTGACCTTCTACACGCCTGTGGACTAAACCACACAACTTCGCTCTTGATTTCAGACTCTCCCAAGTGGCCCCTTCTCAGGGTGTGTTCTACACCCTGACCGGATTTTAGATTCCTTCTGGCCGAGAGAGCTCATGGGTTCCTGCAGAATTTAACACATAGTAGCCACTGGATAAAGAGACTTAAAATCACAGACAGGAGGAGCTAAAGGGATCCTTATGATCAGCTAACCTGACCTTCAGGTCACAAATGAGGCAACCGAGGCCCCGACTGCAGGTCAAGTCCTCATAGCTGGTGTCGGGGCAGGAAACGAAACTCAAGTCTTGACAAAAACTGTTTTCTGGTTAGACACAACGTCAGTAAGGAGTTTGGGAGAATAGGACTTCAAAAACAACAACAACAACAATAATGAGAGCTTAATGGATACAATCTTTTTGGAAGCACATGTCAGTCAAAATGTACGATGTTCAAATCTACTAAAATCATTTCACTTGGAAGAATTTATTGTACAGGTGGAATCATGCCTGTGTGCAGCAGATGTGCGCAAAGATGTTGATTGTGTGTGATTTGTAATAAAATAAAACAAAGCTAGAAAGAACCTAATTGTCCATGGGGACCTGGCTGTGATAAATTAGTGACTATCTGGATAACCAGATACTCTGCAGCTACTAAATGGAGTAAGGTGATCCTCAGACATGCCGACTCGGAAAGGTCTGAGATCTATTGGAAAGTCAAAGGTCAGGGTGCATAGCAGCATCGGGAGCATATTCCATTTTCCACAACAGAAAATGTCTGTGGGTGTGTTTGCATGTGCCTGTCTGTACTTGACATATTTCCGGAAGAATATCCAGTAAACCGCTCCTTCTGGTGAGTGGGATGGGGTCTCGAATCGGAGGGAGAATCAGGCTTCATTATATGTCCCTTTGCACTTTTTACCATGTGAGCATTATTTTTATAATAATAATGATAACTTAAAACCTCAACACTGCAGCCTCCTAGTTCAGCATTTCCCCCCACTGTACCAAGCCAGCCCTCTTGCTGTTATTCTTCTGTAGATCACTAACTTGGAGTCTAATTGACATAATTTCAAGTAGGTAATAAACAACAAACAAGCCATCTGCTCTTAGCTCATCCCTTTATTTATTTTTTTATCGCACAATTGCTTTCCAGGGGACTGAGGCTCTAGGGTAGGACCCCCACATGTGAAGGTGGTTCAGCACAGGGTGAAGGCAGACTTTCAGGGCATCTGGGGTGGTTCAGTTGGTTAAGTGTCTGATTCTTGATTTTGGCTCAGGTGATGATCTCATGGTTTGTGAGTTGAGCCCTGAGTGGGGCTCTGAACTACAGTACAGAGCCTGCTTGGGATTCTCTGTATCCCTCTCTCTCTGCCCCTTCCCCTTGTGTTCATTCTCTCTCTCTCTGTCAAAAATAAAAAAGAGCACTATTGAGCAGCAAGTTCCTCTGTGCCTGAGTGTCCTCATCTGTAAAACAGGGATAGTAACAGTTCCAGACTCCCTGTGTTTGTGGGAGAACTGATGACCTAATGCATGTATCTGGTCCTCAGGAAGTGCTTGGATGGATGACTCTGACTTCATCCTCTCACCCAGTGAGCCTGCTCCTGGCCTGAAAGGTGGCCAGGACACGGAGCTCCCTGTGTATCTAGTGCTCCATCCAAGATGACGTTGGTCGAGGTGCTCATGAGCCTACAGATACCATCTTTGACCTTGGTGTCAGTCTTGGCTGGACGGAGCACAGCAGGCTCATTGCATGAGGGAGGCCTTCAGGGAAACATAAAAACAAGGGAGCATCCAAACAGTCCGGCACCAGCTCTCACATCAAGGAAGCTGTGGAGAGGAATGGAGGCAGGGGAACTGGGAGAAGAGGCATTCCAGGAGGTGAGACAGCTTGCTGTCTTGTCTTCCTATGGGCATGGGAAGCCAGAAGCTTCTGGACTTGTTCGGCAAGCAGCTGGTGGATTTCTGGAAAAGCTAGGGCTGACCTTTTGAGGGAGACAGTGGTGTGGCACTGGCTGCAAGACAGGGTAGATTCTATTCCTGGGGCACTGGCACCTGGTTATCACCCCAGATTGGCCAGATTTGACTTTCCGAGGCCTCAGTGTCTGCCTGAAAAATGAAGGTGCCTGCGCCTCATCCCCAAGGGATTCTGATTCAGTCAGTGAGGAGTGGGGTGTGGAGGGAGGCTGAGACACACAGCCCGGGTCCCCAAGGGCTGCTGTGGATGGTTCTGTGGGTTTGCCATGCAGTCTGCACACAGAGCGGACGACGGTCACCGCACACACCCAAGGTCCTTTCGTTACATCATTGTTGACACATGGACTCGTAGTTGTATTGTCCCTAAAGACCACACCCCTCGTCCACCGTGCAGAGGATAGTCTTTTCCTGAACTCTGGATGAAGCTGTAATAATAATGATTTATTAATAATAAGACTAACGTGGGCTTTTCATACATATGATCTCATATAATTCTCACTGTAACCCTGTAAGGTTCTTACAATTATTGCATCTGTTTTATAGAGAAGGGAAACTGAGGCGGAGAGAGGTTTGGAACTTGCCTGAGGTTTCTGGTGGGTCACCCAGTTCTCCCTGCCAAGTGCCACTCCAGGAGCTGTGCAGTCCCAAACAGCCTTCTCCATACCGGACGGGACAGGGCTATTACCCCAGTGCTATCCTGATCATGGGTAACCCCGTGCAAGGTCTCAGGCCTCTGTGGTCTCAGTGAAGATAAAAACCCCTCTCTGCCTGCTCAGGAAGGTGCCTTGAGAATGGAGAAGGGCTGGCAGGTGGGCTCTGACCAAAATTACTGCCCCTCACCTCCTCCCAACTTCCCATCCTGGAGGGAAGGCAGGAGGTGGGTGAGGAGCTGAGATTGGAGGATCCTTCTCGGCATTACTTTGCTTCCTGGGGCGGCCACTCTTTGTTTCACTTCCTTTGTTCCCCTTCCTCCTCCAGCTAGTGACGTGGTCACCTTCCCAGGAGATAATACCCGTGTGGCTCTGTCCTGACAAGCCCTTTCGGCCCTATCTCTAATCTTCTCTAGGTTTAGGATTAATAGACTTTTTCCTCGTTTAGGATCAATAAGTACAGAGAGAGGGAGAAAAAAAAAAGGAAGGAAAAAAGTCAGCAGGATTAAAAAAAAAGAAGAACTGATAAGAATCTGGTCCAGGTCGTAGAACCGTGATGTTGCCAGTACTATCTTTTAAGCTGGGGGTGGTGCAGGCAAGGGAGGGGTGGGCGGCCAGAAGGTGTCTTGTCTACCAGGACTGGGACTGGAGTGGGGGCTGGCTCTGGGTCAGCAGGAGTTGGGTGAAGTCACGGGCTTGATGAGGGGCTCCGGGGACCCTCAGCCCCTGCCCACAGCAGGTTCCAGCCTGAATCTTGGCCCAGGAAGACTCTTTGGGTCCTGAGCTGCCTATCCTGACAAGTTGCCATGCACTGGAAGATCCTTGTCTCCAGCGGCTGGTCCCCACCACGTGGGAACAGGGTCTCCAAACTGCCCCGCTCCAGGCCCCCAGGAGCCCTTGAGCGTGTGGACTCTTTAGCTGAGTCTGCTAAGCTGGAGTCCCAGAATCCAAGCTCTTTCTCGGTATTTCACAAAGCCTAATGGAAATTACACATGTCCCCTTGATGAGGCTGCACGGGGAAAACAAAAATAGCACCTCGCTGCTTTTAGCAAGAATTATATCCACTCCGTGTGGCTAACACTGGTTGCTGCATGCCGATCTGCGGCTCTGATTAGCCTTTGATTAATAAAAAATGGGGAAGGGAATCAATTATTTATTTAATAACAGCAGTTTGTTTTAAAGGCGAAGACCTTTAAGAAAACAGAGGACTTGGGGGTGGGAGGGAACCAACTGAGGGTCTCTGGTGAGCGAAGTTTGGGAATGGAGGCCCTCCGCCTGGAGTTGCTGTTCTCCTGTGGCCGCGGGGCGCATGCCAGCAGGGCTTTCCGGATGTGGGATGCAGCCTTGAGGGAGGGGGGCCAGGACAGCTGGGGTTCTTGAGTGCAGGCCACACAGAGGTCGGGGGCAGGGCACCGGTCTGCTTGGGTCAATACAGGGTGGCGAGTGATCTAGGTCCATCCCAGGCTCCCATCAGGATCTCTCTCTGGCTTATCTCTTGCATGCCATCCCCGGGAACTCTCTTGGAGCAAAGGCCTGAGTGTGGTCCCGCTTCCCCAACTGCGGCTCCAGTTCCTCAAGCACTGGCCCGGCCCCTCTCGGCCTTCCTCACACAGCCTTCTCCTTGCAGAGGACCCTGGTGCTGATCTTTGCAGTTTGCAATCGTAGCCATTCATCAAGGGAAAGATCGAAGGGCACCCCGTGCAGCCGCTCCCCAAGTCAGCCCCTCAGGAGACAGCCTTTCTTCTTTGCAACATTCCCTGCACTTTGAATGTGTGCTCCCGTGGCGGTTTGGGAAAATGCGGCTTTGTGTCTTATTTCTTTGTAGGTATTTTGTGGGTAGGGACTGCACTGTCACCTTTGTGACCCCTGCCCAGAGTATGGGGAATAATGGCTAGAGTGGCGGATGCTATCTTTTGGGGAGGCTGTACCCCATTTACATCTGGAATAGCTTTCTGATTCGAGAAGACATCTTTGGAGGAAATGATAATAGCGTCTTTGAGGGAGGCAAAGGAAATACCTTTTTGACCTGCAATAAGCAGATTAGGGCACATGGTCACGAGTTTGACTTTTTATTTTCTGGAAGATAAAAAAGTCAAGTGACGCAATGTTAATTTTCTGACAAAAATGAACCTTTTGTCTGTGGAAATAACTGCACTCCCTCCCTTGACAACATTCAAACTCAGTGTTTTCCTTTGTCAATTGGGATAACACTTCCTGTCCCACTGTCTTCCTTGGGCAGTTACAAACCTCAGGACAAAGAGAAGCGAAGAAAGAACTTTGCAAAAGAGATAGTGCTCTATACACAGGGTGTGTATTATCTACTTAGGTAATTAATGATTACCTAAAGTTATTGTCTCTGTGCATCTTCTGGAAAGGGAGACACTCATTCAGGTGCCAAGTTCTGTTTTTCTGTTTCCATTATCTGGCTATCTCTTATGGAAGTTAAATTTCCCAGAATTATCTGGGTTGTTGCCATTACTTTCTTCTGAGCTCACTGGTGTGGTGGTCACTTGCAACATGAAGCCTTCCAGCAAGCTGGCCCAGCCACTCCCATACCATGCCCTTGGCTTCCCTCAGGGCTGGGTGTCCACGGGTTCAAGGCGAAATGGCACATGTACCTGTGCATAAATGTCTCCATCACATTGGTGGAGTGCTTTGAGTTTTCTGAAACGTCTGCTTTCATAGACATCATCCCTTGAGCTCATCCCCAGTTCCAGGGATGGGAGTTGGGGAACCCCAGAGAGCGTGTCACATGTGCTGAGCTACAGAGCGCCAATTAGACCTTCTGCCTCCAGCATGGCAGCTGAGGTGGGTGAGAATCAAGGGTTTCCATCAAGGAGTTGATGTTTCTGCTCCCCCCACAACCTCCCCATTCACTGCCCTCTCCAGCAGGCGGGTGATCTGAGTCGGGGGCTTTCTGATTCAGAGAACAAGTCACCTAGAAATTCAAGGGGGTGGCTTTAAGGAACACGGCTGGGTGGGAGTCCCAGGCTCATAAACCAGCTGAAGTGAAAGGCAACTATTCACATGCAGAGGATTCTTTCATTTCTAAAAATGATTCCTTATAAGGCTCTTCTGATGAGCAAACATCGCACATTTCAATAGGATTCGTTGTAAAAAAAAAGAAGAAGAAGAAGAAGAAGATGACAAAAATGAAGGTAATAACAATTTGCCTTCACTATTTCAGGTGCATCTTGTGTGAGAAGTGAGGCCCACCTGTTTTTCATCAAAGCGCCTGCAAGTCCCTCTCCTGGAGAAAGTGGGGAGCTGCAGAGATGGGGGACATTCACGGGACTGGGATAGAGGCGTTGCCGTGATCACACCTTTCCTTCTCTGAGTGAGAAGGACACCTGTCGTCTCCCTGTCAGGGGGCAGGGAGTAGGAGAGATCCAGGAGGCAAGGGCTTGGATTGTCCAGGTCCCCACTTCCCAGCTGCCTGTCCAGACCTGGCTCCATCAGGTGGATGGCGGAGTTATTCCAAAGACAGATCTCTGACCCTACCAGGGCTGTGCATCTGGCCACTGGGTCCTGATGGATTCCTGTCTCTCATTTGTTACTGACGGGCACCCATGGGCTCCTGGCTTTGGCAATATTTGCCTTATGGCATCAGAGCAGCGTTTCCCGTATTCACATAGTTAAATTAGTTAGCTGGATAGGAACCTCAGAGATGATAGATCTAGTTGTCAGTCGTGACTTGGTGCTAATGGCACTACAATTTGGTTACAGCCCTCGCCGTCATTAATCATCGGCCCCCAGCTGGCTGCATACGGGGTGCTGGGGACTGGAGGGTGGGGCTGGCTTGGGCAGAGATGTGCCCAGCACCCAGGCCCGGCCTCTCTCTCTTCCTCTGGACAGTGCTCAGGCTCACTCAACGGGCAGGCTGCCGTCCCTCAGTTCCAACCGCCACCACCGCCACCAGCACTGCGCACCTCTATTTATTAGCATCATGCTACTTATGCTAATAGCGGACCGTACACTATTTCTGAGCATTAACATCTGCTCCAAGCAGCCGACTTTCACTTACAGAAACTGATTTCAGCTCAGTCAAGCAGATAAACAGAGAAATCAAAGCAGGTGGCTGAAAGTGAAGGAGGAATTCTCAATTCCTGCATTCAACCGATGAACTTCACTAAAGCCATAATTAATATTCAGATAACTATATTCCGACACATAGAATAAACAAGATCATTTAAAGGATGCAAAATACATCCCCAGGGCCAGAGGGGAAGGAATGGGAGGGGAAGAGAGGGAAGGAAGGCAGAGGACTGAATATGAATGCAGACACGTCCAGGCTGGCCTATTGTCTGCGCGGTTTCAGCCTCGGAGGAGAGCTCCGAGGCCTCTCAGAGCCCCTTCTGCAGGCCGGCAGGAGCCAGGCCACTTGCAACACTGTATGCAACACAGATGGGGAGTCTGAGGAGCAGCATCCGTCCGGGAGGTAGAGCCATCTACACGGCGGGCTGGCGGAAAGCTGCCCTCTGCCCTGCTCTTCTCTAGAAGCTGTCTGAAGGAGGGTGGGCCCTGGGGCCCCAGCTGCCTGGACTGCCTCCCTGCACCCAGGCCTTCTCCTTCTATGGAATGCCCTGCTGGCAATCCTTCCTGCCTACGATTTGCAATTCTAGAATTAAAAATAACATCTCTGTATGATTTGGATGAGGCAGAATCCAACTCTTGATATTCAAAGCTACAAGGCAGTACATACCTTATTAGGTCAATGTACGTCATTTTGTTGTGTTTCCTAGTTGGTCATTTCAGAAGTGTTAAAATGAGACCAATGCCACCGTCCGGAACAAATTCTGAAGCCAATTGTTCCTATTCTCCAAAAACCAGCAGCCCTGTGGCTCTGAGGTTGAGACTTCCAACCAGCAGGCAGTCAGTCCCCTTGCGACTTGCAGATGCACATGGCAAGATCCTCACCTCGACTCTCTTTACCCGGTTAGTAGAGAACAACAGTGCAGTGACAGGAAAACTGAAAGGAACCCATCACCTGGTGTGGTGCACACTCCCGTGTGTGTGTGTGTGTGTGTGTGTGTGTGTGTGTGTGCGTGTGTGTATCTCTGTGGGCTACAGATAAAGTTTTCATACAAGGGTATTATTTAAGGATGTATATATGTACCATGAGCCTGAGGAGACAGTAAGTGACCAGGACCCTCTGTGTGGGAACCACACCAGCCCTGAGCCCCACTGGAGGGTGAGTGGCCATCAGGATGGGAGGGGGACCCTGAGGAGAAGCTGCCTCAGGTGTGCCCTGCTGTCACAGCACCGGCTGAGCCAGACCCATCTGGACCCACGCTGGCCACGCTCAACAGAGTACTGGATTTGTCCCTTGGTGAAGAGTCCCTTGCTAACTTTTGCTCTGCTCTGTTTTGGTTCCTCTAGCTGCTAGGGCCCTGTGGCTAAACACGACAACAAAATGTTATTGATAACTTTAATTTCCACTTTGGGGAAACATTCATCTCCTTCTCCACACCCCTGCACATATGTCCTGTTTATGTCCCCTCCTCTGAGAGCGGTGTTGACAGTGCTGGGAGCCGCGAGCTGCGTCCGGGGTGCTGTCAATGCCCCTCTGGAACCACTTGCTTTGTAGTTGAAATTTCCCCCTGATGCCTGGGATCTTTTTTCTTTTCTTTCATTCTTTCTTTCTTTCTTTTGGTTTCCTTGGAAACGCCTCTGACTCACCGTGTTTGCAGTAATGGGGAGAAGTGGGAGGGTATTCCCTGGAGGGGTGTTAGGAGGGGTGGGGGGCAAACAGGCTCCCCCAGGCCAGCCGAGTGCTGCTCAGGTCAGTGTGGCTGTGGGCTGCGGCCGATGGTCTGCAGGAGCACCTGCGGACAAGCTGTAAGGCTGAAGGCGGGTTGGACAACTGGGAACTCTCTCTTCCCAGGAGCCTGGCTCTTCTTCAGCTTACCTGTCTGTCTATCCTTCTCTAAGAGAACTGACCAAGTGACAGCCATCTTTCCAGCCTGAGCTAGGTGTCCCAGCTACAGGGTTATCCCTGTTTGGTGGTGGGGTCTTTCCTACACATCTTTGCCTAATTCGAGCATCACAATCACCGTGCCCGGTAAGTGAGGAGGGAGTTGCCATTTGCATTTGCGGCGGCCGAGATGGAGCCAGAGAGGTTGTGACCCCCTCTGAGACTGTGGCATGACTTGGTCAGTGGCAGAGACAGGACTGAAGATCCTCACACCCAGCCTGGCAAGTCGGATGCGCTCTGCCCCACCTTGCACCCACACACGACCTGCAGATGTGCACATCTGCCTCATAAAACCACAGGCCCCTGCAGACAGCCACGCACTGCGTGTCACAGACTCATGCACACCGAGCTCCAAGGGTCTGGAAAACGAGGATGACACCTCCTGGCCGACCGGTGCTGTGTGCTGCTGGAGGAAGCATCCACGCCTCGCCAGGGGGCTCTGGCTGACTGACTTCACAAGATTCATACACCTGGAGCCCGGGACAGACGTGACCTGACGTCGCACCGTGCAGCTTAGCCGTCGCTGGCCCGGTGCTGCAGCACGTCTGGCTCCTGCACTTGGTCACCCATCCTCAGTCTGGTGTTCCCGACACCCTCGTGGTCACTCTGTGCTCCCGGCTGCCTCTTGTCTCTGTCTCTCACTTGTTCCTCTCCTTCCATTTCCTCCTCCTCTCCCCTCTCATCTCCTGCTCAATCCCACCTTGATCATTACGGTCACCTGGATCTCCAAATTGTCATCTCCCAAACTAGACATAGGCTGGTTCTCAGAGCGAGAAGAAAAACTGAATTCAGACCCTATGTCCTTTGGAGTTTGGAAAATTTCACCCAGGCTGGACTGAAGCAGGCCTGTGTGCACTCTGAAGACCTAGGCTGGCTGGCCTGGAATGGGGCTTCTATTCAAGACAAGGAGTCCCTGGGAAGTCCTTAGCAGGGGGTGGTCTTCTGCAAAAGGATGACCCCAGTGCTGACTATGAGTGGCTTTTATCATTAAGGCAGGAAGCCTCGTTCCTGATTGGGTCTACGTAAAAGGACACTACCTCTCTGTCATGTGTCTGCAAAAGGACATGAAAATTGCTGTCTTTGGGGACCGTTCCAGGCTGCTCTCTCCAACTTAACTTCACATGGCCAGAACAATAGGAGCTCTTCCCCATTGGTTGATTACAAGGGATAGAGGGATGAACCTCAGAGGTGGTGACAGATGGAGAGTCCCCTCCCTTTGATTTCTCCGAATGGAAACTACAGAAAGTACACCATTTTATGTCACAGTCAGGCTCAGGCCCATCATGGGAGAAATCTCATTCAACCCCGGGGGCCACCGTTATGTATGTGCCCGATTCCGGGAGGACCACGAGACTTCTCTTGTCCACGGGAGCATGCCCCTGGGAGCCCCACCTCCACGCGGCAGCTGCTCAGGTATCTCTCCCATCTGGTGTCCCATAATTGCCTCACTCCAGCAGGTGTGTCAGTGGGCATATGTCTACGACCTGTGCCCTGCGGGCCTTGGGTTCTGAATCTAGAACTGGGGGCGGCCACTCTATGGTTGAGACTGCGCAGTACTCCTGGTGCCCTCTGCTGGCCACATCTGAAAACACAGGCGGCCTCTAGCCCGCGTCTGGGCGGGACCTTGGGGAGGTTTTCAGGACGGACTGGGTTGGCTGTGGGAGGACGGCTCTGGTCTCTCCCCACGTGCACCTCCGAGGTCCCCACTCTTTATACCTTACGGGGCGGGATACGGCCCTGTTTCCTCATGTCTCCATGGTGGAAGGACCTCATGCCTGGTTCGGGTTTGCAAGCCGTGTGGTCCTGCGCAAGGTGCCCAGCCTATGGATGGCATTTTGTTCTTACCCACCCTTCAGAGCCCATTTCAAGTCCTAGTTCTTATGTGTAATCTTCCCCCCACAGGACCCCACCCACCTTGGAATGTCCGATTCACCTTCTGCAGCCCAGACCTTGGGGCATCTTTCTCATGCTCTCCATCTTGAGGGTAGAGACTCTTCCCTATCTTTTCTCTTTCTGAATCATGCCCAGCACCCACAAAGCTGTCTTTACACAGAAGAGGCACTCCACAAATACCTGTTGAAATGATTTGTGTTACAATGGCTGCCTTGGACTAGAAATTCCCTCAGGGGCCTCTGGGGCTCAGATTCTTTTTCATTCTGATTGTTGCTTGTGGGTTGGTCTCATCTCCCAGGTGAGACTTAAGACCCTAGAGGGCAAAGGGTGGGGGAGTAACAGTCCTGCTGCGTCACTGAATATGGAAAGCAATTCTCACGTTGTAAAACACACACATGTGCTCGCTCGCTCTCTCTCTCTCTCCCGACCCCTTCCAGTCTCTCAACCAGGACATTTTTAGGGCACAACAGGAAGATGAAGAACATCCTAGGGCCCAACTCCTTCTCCATTTCTACGTCCCCTCCTCTGTGTGCACCTCCTCTCAGCAGCACCCCATCTCGGCCCCACGGAGTCTCCGGCCACTGCGCCCTGAGCTCGGGCGGGTGGTGTCCCCTTGCAGCTTGTCCCACCAGCTCACCCAGCCCCTAAACTTCAGGCCAGAGGGTGAGGCAGTCTTCCTGTCTCATCAGAGTTCTCCGTGCCCTCCCTCCGCGCCTCTTCTCCAAGGCTGCCCCAGCGCAGCAAACACTGCCTTCCGAAAGCGACAGTAACAGCTAGCGGTTATTAATAGCTCACAATGTGCCAGGAGCCACGCTGAGAGCTTTGCACGTATTATCTCACGGAATGCTCCTAACAACTCTCGGCCCAGGCTCTATTATTATCTTTATTTTATAAAGAGAAAGCTGAGGTACAGAGAAGTGAAGCCACTTGCCTAAGGTCACACAGCTAGGGAGTGGGAGAGTCAGCATTTGGACCCAGTTTGAGTCCAGAGCCTGTGGTTCATAACCCTCTCCTTCAGGCAGTGGGGATGTCTGGGCAGTGGATAAGGGTAGGCACCTCTCAGACAGACAGACAGACAGACAGACACACACACACACACACACAGCCCAGGCATCCAGCATAGGCAAGCATTCCATTACCCACATCACGTTTCCACGTATGCTTACGTGAGTTACGTGCCTACACGACGCTTTCAGGACCTTCCTGCCACGAAGGGAAAGTTCTGTCTGCATGAACACAGTGGCCCACTAGTTACTTGCAGCTAATGAACACTTGAAACAGGGCTATGAGACTGAGGAACGAAATCTTTAATTACATTTAAATAAAAGAGATTTCAATGTATAGATAAATAGCCACCCACCGAGGCTGCTGGCCTGGCCGAGTCGGGGAAGGTTGGGAGGATGAAGGGGGTGGCTCTCAGGGCAGTGCAGCAACAGTGCGTAGCTGGCCTCACTGCCCGCTCACAATGGTGTGCATGCCTTTCTGTGTGTGTCCACGTCTCCAACTGTCCTGCCGTCCAGCTGCCCACCGCCCTGGAGACACCTTTTGAAGCCCACCCTCCTGACAGTGGCCTTGACCCGGGCATCTCCATGACAGCGACAAGGAAGGAGGGTTTGGCTCCAGGTCTCCCAGGAGAGCAGTGTGGGTGGCCCTGAGGGCACCTTCTGCCTGCTCTCTCCCTTGCCCCAGCCCAGCCTCCCAGAGCCTCCCAGGTGCTTGGGTGAATCATTTCAGCTGCAATTTGTAAGTAAAACATCAGCTTATTTCGTTGTGTGTGGCTTTTATTCTGTTTTTTGTTTGTTTGTTTGTTTGTTTGTTTTTTTACTTTAAAAGAGGGGAGGGGAAGGCCAGCAGCCTGCCTCAGGCATTTGGTGGTGGCTCTGGGGGCCAAACCGGAGTCCCTGCAGGGCGTTTCACTCCTGGGGGTTCAGAGAACTAAGCGGGCAGGGGCCAGGATGGTGGGGGCCGCGGGGCAGGGGTGTGAGGCCACAAGGACACTGGTGATGGGGCAGGCAGGGCGGGAGGCCTCAGCCACCGCAGAGCAGGGAGGAGGGAGCTGGGCGACCTACATCTCCGCTGTGAATCTGGCTGACTCACCCCTGGACAGTTCCCGCTCTCCCTCCTGGGTGGAATGCAACCTTGGCATCCTGGGAAAGCGATGCTGCAAGAAAGGGCAGGGCAGTGGCCCAGGCAAAAGCCGGAGGGATTGAAACTGCAGCATGAGGGACTGAGGTGGGAGCTTGGGAAGGACAGACCTGAGCTAAGCCTTGCGAGGTGGTAATGGGGCGTGGGGAGGGGAGGTGCCCTGGATCCTGTCTCAAGCTGTGTGCATGCCTGACCTCTTAGTGTGTATCGCACAGCCTGTGACCTCACTGATGTTCCAGACTGCACTGGGGAAGAACAGTAATCACATCCGTGAAGTCCTGTTTAATTTGTTCTCACATAAAGGGCTTTAAATACCATGATACAAGGATGCCTCTCACGTTCATACCCCCGGCCCAGATCTCCACTCAGCTCCAGGGGCCGCATCCACCTGCCTTCTTAGTGCTTCCACGTGCACTTCTAACTGGCATCCCACTCTCTGCAGAGCCAAACCGGGATGTTGGTGCCCCATTCCTAAAACATGTTCCTTTCCAGCAAATGCTGCCACTCGCCACGGAGAGGCTCAGAGCTTCCCAGGTGCCCCTCTTTCTCTCATTCCACATCCAATCCGCCCACAAGTCCCAGGGCCCCGTAGTTCCCGCACCTGCTCTGCACATCCTAATCTGTGTGCCCTTCACCTCTCCCCCGGCTGCCCACCTCCACCTCTGCGTTCCTATAGCAGCTGGTTCCACGCAGCAGCCAGAAAGATCTTTGTGGAATGAACGTAACAGTATGTTACTTCCAGTTTTTTTTTTTTTTTTTTTGCAACACTTAGAATGCAGTTCAGACCCCCTCTTGACCTGCCAAGCCTGACACAGCCCACCCCCCACCTCCTCCTTCCTCTCTTTCCCTTGTGTCACGTTGGGCTTTCTCCTGTCCCTTGAATGTCGAAGCCTCTTCCTGCCTCAGGACATTTGTACCTGCTGCGTCCTCTGCCTGAAGAGCTCTCTCCCTCCATCTCTGCTTGACGTTTGGATCTCAGCCTCACTGTTAGTTCCTAAGGGAGATGGCCCTGTCACATAGTGTAGAGGAGCCCTTGTCACTCAATGCCTCACCCACGCACTTTAACCCTCAGTACAGTACTTACCTATCTAGACTTTAATTTTTTATTTTAAATTTATCATTCAGCTTCTCCTCAGGAAGATCTAGGCTGCAGGGTAGCCGGGAGTTTGTCTGCCTTGGTCACTGTTGTGTCTCCAGCAGCTAGACTCGTGCCTGGCACAGAGCGGGTGATCGATAACTATTTGTGAATGAATGAATTATTTAATCCTGATGATGTTTGTCTGCGAAGGCTTTTTGCCTGGGGTAGAAGTGTGAGCTCATGAATGTGTTTCCTGGACTGGCTCTTGTGTACGAATTGCAAGACTAATTAAACTCATACATATTTGTGGAAATGCAAATATAATTTTATTTACCAATGACTGTAATAAAGGTAAATGCTCCTTACTTAAACAAACAATTCACTTTGGGAATAGAGCTGTAAACAGAAGCAATAAATAAACACTCGTTATTGAGTGCTTGCTGTGTATCCACTGAACTTCAGGAGCTGCCTGCTCTGATCGTCCATCACCCCACTCACACCCACGGAGGTGTCCTCATTTCTGGAGAGGGGGCTCAGTCACAAACGGCACGGGACTCAGCCAAGCACATGCCTCTCGGGGTTACTGCTCAGCGTCCTGGTTCTGTCACTTCCTCACGGAGTGACCTGGGAAGTTACTTAAACTCTTTGTTCCCTTGTCTGAAAAACAGAGATAGACACTGAACTTCCTCCTAGGGGCCTTGGGAGGATTAAATGAGATAGCACTTTCGAATGCTTGCTGTCAGGTTGGGCTCAGGGTAAATGATAAAGACATGTGAGGCATTCTTTTCTTGTTATTATGATAATTACCATTATATAAGCCTATTCTAGGCGTTTCTACATGTTCTCATTTAATTGCTGCAATAACCCATGGAGTCAGAGTCGTTATTCCTGATTTATAGGCTGAGAGCTCAGAGCTCGGGGACCAAGATGCTTGTGGTCACCATCCAACTCTCAAGGACTGAACCTCAAGATGCTTGGGACTCCAGCTCCAGTGCTCTCTGCATTGTACCACCACTGCCTGCCTTCGTTCATGGGGAGAACTTGGAACTAAGAGATCTACCATCACACCCCATAGTCAGTCACACTACGTGGTCTCACTATTTCTAGGTACCTCCAACCCCTACTGTGGTCTCTGAGAGACCCCTCAAAGCTTCCCATGCTTGCCCCCACCCTCCCCGAGTCCTTAACGCTTGTCCACCCAACAGACTCTAAATCCCCACTAATTTACATCCTGTGGAGCTTGACTGTGAAATAGGGAGCGTTCTTAGAGGTGGCTAGTCTCATCTCCATCCTCAGGTGAGAAAATGGGAATCCAGAGGAGCCCAGTGACTTACTCCGGGGGGCTCCTGGGCTAGAACCCGAGGGACCACCTCCCTCTGAACCCTGGGAGCAGCCTGACCCACCTCTCGGGAGGAAGGCATCTCCCCGGCCACCATGGGAGCAGATGAGGAACGCATGAGGGCATATTCCAAGTCAGGCTGCTGGTGGCAGATGGGGGTAAGTTGTGCTTTAATTATGCTTTGGGTATCGGTTCTCCCCGGGTTTCCTCTCGAGTCTGTTAGCCTCCCCAGGCAGGGGCTGCGGATCTCCCTTCCACGTCTCACACAACGTGCAGCCAGCACCGGGTGCAGTGTAGGCAAGCAACAGCCCAGACTATGTCACTGGGGCTTCTGGGTGGACCCGCCAGCCAGACCTGAGGAAAATCACCATGACATTCACAGTAGTTATCTTTGAGAGGTGGGAATACGGGTGCCTTTCTCTTCTTGCTACCTTCCCATCTTGTTTATGGCTTCTGTCACGAGTATTGCTCAGAGTGGAAAACATTTGTAATAAATGTAATATTAAAAACGCAACCGGCCTTTGCTGGGACCAGAGAGACAGTCTCTCCAGGTGAGTGAAGGAAGCTTGTGGACCTGTGGGTGAGATGTGCGGAAGTCTGTTGGGCACTCAGTGTCGCTGTCACATCTTGCCTTGGGGAGGTCACGGTCTAAGGAGAGGCCAGCCGGACATGCACTAGCAGCCTGGGCAGTACAGAGGGTCTGAGGCCCTGGGGTGGGAGATTCGGGCTCAAGGGGACTTAGAGACTGAAGGACGAGGCTGCAGCCATTAGAAGCTTCCTGGAGGAGGCTCAGTGTGGCCTCTGCAGAGGAAAAGGTTTCCATGGGGGAAGGAGAAAGGAAAGGAATGCATGGTGGGGGTGGAGGTGGGAAGCTGCGGAAGGCTGCCTGACAGAGAGGCAGGGCTGGGAGGGAAGCATAGGGCAAGGGCAGCAAGGCCTGAGGGGTCTGGGCTGGGAACCCTCCTGACTTCTTTCCTTTCTTCATTCATTATATAGCTACACTTTGTTGCAGGCTTACCACGCTGCAGGTGCTGTGCCAAATACTTCGCCCAGATTACTGTAGATTACTGTATTTCATACTCAGAATAAACTTATTTAGGCAGTTTGTATATTCCCATTTGCTAGACAAAGAAACCAAGGCGGTCATTGGCACACCCGGAGTTCAACCTCAGCGCTGCCTGCCCCCCAGCCCGTGTGACGACTCGGAAGTCCTGCGCCCCACTGAACAGGGTCCAGGAAGGCCCAGGGAGCCACATGAGGTGCTGAGCAGGACAATGATTGCATGGAGCTGGGAACAGAGTAGTCTGAACCGTGCATGCATTAGTGTGTCTCTGCATGTGCATCTGTGTGTATCTGTACGTGTTTGTGTGAGTATATCTATGTGTGAGAGTGTATCCCTGTGCATGAGTGTATCTGAGCACATGTCTCTGTGTGTGAATGTATCTCTGTGTGTCTCTGTGTGGGAGTGCCTCTGTGTGTCTGCGGGTATCTGTATGCACTGTGTGTGTGTCTGTGTGCGAGTGTGTCTGTGTGCATGTTGTTTATATGAGTGTATTTGTGGGTGTGTGGCTGTATCGTACGTGGCTGTATCTATGTGTGTGTGTATCTCCGTGTGTGTATGTGTGTGAGTGTATGGTGTGTGTGTGTGTGTGTGTGTGTGTGTGTGTGTGTGTGAGAGAGTGTAACTGCACCCAGTGTCTGTGAGTGCGGATGAGATGTGAGACATCCAGGCCCTCTTCCTACACGTGAGGAAGACATGTGCATTCTGGCAGTTGTGACAGACAACAGCCTGTGGAAGGGGTTTTATGGTACCAGTACCTGGGCCTGGCAGTGTGGGAAGTCATTTCCCCGGGGGAAGAAGGCTGAGTGCCAGTGGCTACAAGGCACAGGAAGGGAGGGTGTCCAGCTTTGAGGCAGGAGGAAGCCCCGGCATTCTGATGATCTGGACCACGTGCCGACCACGGGCTGAGGAACCTCCAGAAGGTGGCTCTGGGGACCAGGCATTGGTGTGCGCAGACAGTCCTGAGCGGCTCTCCAACTACAGGGTCCCTGGCCCCATATGCAGGGGATTCCAAGGTTTAGGGAAGAGGCCAGGATCTTTATTTCTCACTAGATTCCCAGAGGATTCTGACACAGCAGACCTGGGAAGGGCCGGGCAGGGGCAGGGTCTGGCTTCGGCAGCAGGAGGATAAGACAGGCTCCACCGAAGGGCTGTGTGTGCCCTCAAGCTGACTGCTGAGGGCTTTCAGACAAAGCACAGATGACAACTGTGAGCACAGGGTAGTGTGCTTAGGGGCCAGTGTGGGGGGTCCCTTCAGATGAGTGAAGGAGGTAACAGCTAAATCTGTGCCTGTGACCCCAGGACCCCTGGGAGCAGGTAGTTCTGGCCTTCTTCCCACACACTGCCTGGAGCTAAGTGAGTCCACGCACAATCCAGGCTCAGGGAGGGCCTGCCCTTCGTGTCTACACCCCAGGAGCCGGAGCAGCCTCCACATAGCCCGGAGATGAGGCAAAGGTACAAGTTCCCTGTAATAGGTGTGTGGGCGGGACTCAGGGAATTTGTGCGTCTGGAAAGAACAGGTCCGGGAGAGTAGAGATGCGTTCGGCCAGAGAGTGTTTCCTGGGAGCCCCACCCCGGGCCTCCTTTGCACTGTCCTTCCCTCAGGACACAACTGCGTCCAAGTGCTGCCTCTGGCCTTGCTGGTCAGGTTCGGCGCCATCTGCTCCCACCCAGACAGAGGTGGTGGGGAGGGCACGCTCTCTCTTCCTGTGGCTGCCTCCCCCCAGCTCCCTCTCTCCGTCTCTGTCTCTATCTCTGTCACACACACACACACACACACACACACACACACTCGCGCGCGCACACAGCCCTGTGCTTTCAGCTGTCTCTAAGGGCAGCTAGGTGCTCAGGGCTACCTTCTGGAAAGCCCAGAAAACCCAGCCCCCTCTTCTTCCGGTCTCCCAGGGGAATCTGTGGGCAGAATGTGAGAAAATGCCACAGATGGCCCAGCCGTGTGTCCAGGAAAGCAGCGAGGTCTCTGGGGGACACAGTCTCACTCAGTGTCCCACTCAATTAGGCTGCCCACAACCACACGTGTGCAGAACCCTCCCTTCCCACAGACTTTTCCCACACTCATCTATATCCTGGCCAGGGCCCCTCAAAAAGACCCCCCACACATACACTGGCAGAGAATTGCACGAGGGCCCACCCAGGGAGCTGGACCCATCTTTTCTGCTGTTTTTAACATGCACTTGGTAGAAACTCTAGTCATAGATATACACACAATCTGTCACTTAAAAACTGGCTCACCCAAGCCTGTTACAGCCCACATATGCCCATGTACACTCAGCATGTATGAGCACATACATCTACACGTATCCTTGCCTGTGTTTCATCAGCTGAGACTACGGTGTGCTTATAGGGAGTACACACACACACACACACACACACACACACACACACACACAGACTATTCTCACAGCAGCTGTAAACAGGGCTGCAGATGATTCTGGAGCTCTGCTCAGACCCAGAGTTTTAGGATGGGGGCAGGGTACTTCTTACATGAGATACGTTTGGTCTGAAAGAAAGGGTGGGGCCCACCTGGATAGAAAATCCCAGAATGAGGGAGTTTTGCAGCCTTGGTGGTACAGTGAGAGCCCTAGCTGAATTTTCCCTTCTCTTTCCAGAACCAGGGCAGAACATACAGCTCTCCTATACCTGACACACACGTATGGACCACACAAACACTCACAGACACACACACACACAGACCAAGAAACTCACAAGACACAGCCTAAATGCAGAACATACGCACATGTATCCACACAGTGGACCTCTAACACACACCACATTCCTGAAGCACAATTCACACTGTGGTCACTCACAGCCCTCTCTCTGCCACCGTTCCCCAGAGATGCCAGCCTCACCCCCCACAGCCTGTCAGCACGGCATGGACACGGGGGACAGGGCAAAACATGTACGCCACGTCCAATGACAACCCACAGTGAACCCACCATGCGTGGTGCAAGGCTGCGCGTGGCAAAGCCGGCCTGCCTCTGGTCCCAGGGAAGCTTCACCTTCCAAGCGCTCTGTTCATCCTGCCAGTGGTGAAAATTTAGTGAATTCATTCCCAGACCCTCAGAATTTTATTCTAAAGAAAACAAAACCATAGGTTTCTCATTCTCTGATGAGCTTCCTGCCACATTTCTCACCGTGTGTGTGCGCACGCTTGTGTGTGTGTGCACGCCCTCCTACCACAGCTGTACAGGGACAGAGACTGCCAAAAACCCTGTGGATTACGGGGGTCCCACAGACTGGGAGCAGGCTTAGGTGGACACCAGAGGACTTGGTGTGCAGACATCAGCCCTTGCTCTGAGACACAAAGTGAGGCAGCCTGGGCACCGGCATCCCGGACAGACTGGCTGTAAACCTACAACTCTCCTCTCTTCCTGGTGACTCTTTCCTTTTCCTGAGGTGCCTCTTCTGCTCACAGGCCTGGCCACGGCCAATGCACGGGACTAGATGGCCCTGCCCCCAATTCCTCCAGAACCTGCCTTTGGTCTTGAGAAGATGAGCAGAAATTTGGCTAGGATCGTGTGGATTGACACAGAAAGGAGATTGTAGACGAAGCATTCTCAGCAAATGCCTTCTGTACATTTGTTGATTTCTAATGAGAATTTGGCCTTGGCCTTTACGGGGTTCTTGGGCCACACAGGTATGAGCGAGGGGACTTTTGGCCTCTGGGCCAGGGCTGAGGGGCCCAGTGTGACCACTGCCTGCCTCCAAGCAGGACCCTTGTCTCCCCTTTCTCCAAACCTGCCGGTTTTACTTCTCCTGCTGGAGTTATAGAGCAAAATTGTGTCTGTGGTTAATCAGGCCTTATTACAGAGTGGTGTGTGAGTGTGCACGTCTGTAAGAGTATGTGCGTCTATGTTCATGTCTGTATGTCTGTGTGCCAGTGTGTGTGTTAGTATGTTTCTATATGTCTAGGTCTGTGAAATCTGTGCATGTATTGGTATTATCGTATTTCTGAGAGTGTATGTGCATGTCTATATGGGTATCTCTATGAATGTCTGTACGCGAGTGTGCTCCTATGTGGGTCCATGAGTGTATATTTTTTCTATGTCTATATATGTCTGTGTATATGTGCATCTGTGTGAGGGTGTGTCATGTATCTCTGAAATGTGTACGTGTGTGCGTGTGTTTTCAGAGCCATAGAAGGCAAGGTGGAAGGCTTTAAAAAAACCTCAGCCCATAATGTTTCAGGGCCTCAGTTTCCCCATCTGTAAAAGGAAGGAGATGCAAGAGACGATCATTATTTACTTCCATAAAGGGAGCTGCAAGCATGGAAACGTGGTGGGCTTGAAAACACAAGTTTGGGAACAAACCCTGTGTTTCTGCATCTCCTTAACACGTAACCTGGGCTGGGTTACTGCTTTTAGAGCGTCCATCCCCTTGGCATTCAAACGGGCACAGTGACATCTCTGTCGCAGCTTTGTCACGAGGGTTTGATGAGATAAAATAAGCGAGAGCCCTGTGTGTGTGCCGTGTAGTAGGTGCTTGGTCAGTACTTGCTCCCGTCCACCCTTGAGCCCTGATGTCATCCTGTTGTTTTATTTCCAAGACAGTGGGACTGTCAGAGCTCCCTGTGGTCTGATGGGGGTGCTGGCACTTAACATATGACAATGACCCCAGAGATTTTTAACTTTTTCACCACATTTTTCCTCATTTCAGCTCATTTCATCCACACGCTGGCCCTAAGCTATGGGATGAGCGGGTGTCATTGCAGTGATTTAAGAGAAGAGGAAGCTGAGACTTTGAGTGAGGCGGCAGGGTGGGGCAGGGACCCAGGGGTCCAGCTCCTGGGTGCAGCACATCCGTGGTGCCCCAGCCACCTCTGCAGCTGGCAGTGTCCAGAGCACTAAAAACTGCTGCTTCCAGGGGTCCCTGTGATGATGGAGGCCTCTCTTGAACTGTCAGCCCAAAATCAGAGAGGCCCACCCATGACCCTTAGATGCACGCAGACCTTTCTCTGAATAGATGTGCCGAATCAGCCCTTTGCACGGAAATTTCAGGTCTGACTTCGTGAATGGTGGCTGGGCATTCTCACAGCCAGTTCTGATCTGCTTGCAAGAAGCAGATTTCTTTTCCCCTGAAAGTCAGTGGAGTGGACGCCCAAAGCCAGATTCCTTAGTCTCATCACCCATCTCACTCTTAAGACTTTGACTCTAAGGGGGCTTGCTGGTTTCTGAAATCAAAGCCACTATAGAGCAGTGTCCTGGCCCCCTGAAGGGTAAGGGGAAAGATGATCTCATGTTACTGAACAAGCCCAGTATCTCAAGGCGATGTCTCAGAAGGGGATACACTCAGTTTCACATTTAACTTCGCGCAGGTCCGTGGGGGGAGAGCCCCGAACAAATCATTTCTTAAATTATGCTTGCCTTTTAGCTAAGAGCTGCCCAGAAGGCCAGCCTCAAGAATCTGCCTAGCTGGTGTGCACCCAGGTCTCTGCCCCCTCTGATTCGCCCATGCCCCCTTCCCTGGCTTGCCAGCATCGGTTCTGAGCCTGAGCGGCTCGGCCGTATCCTGGCAGGATTTGACCAGATTGCAATTTTCCTTCGTGATCCCTTTTCCATTTTTCTTTATAAAAATGGTATCAACCATACCTGGTTGCAATGGGGATAAAAAAGTGGTAATATAAAAGAAAGCACTTTACTGGTTAAATGCTATATAAATGGAAGGCATACCATAATATAAAGGAAATATATAATTTAACATCTATGATACAGTATGTATGATACAGTATGATATAGTATGATAAGATGCATGATTTGACTTTAAATGGCCCAAATATGTTGGTACCTAGGTTACTTAGGTACGGTGTAACATATGACTTAATTTGTTTGATAGTATGTGCTGTGATCCATTAGGATTACATAATACCTTATGACATATATTCCTCTCACGGAGAAAAGTAGGATCAGAATCAGTTGACATTAGGCTATTTTGGCATTCGAAACACCAGCCCCAGATTTGTGATTATAACCTCTAAAGCTGGGAGGGAGAAAATGAAAAGTAGGAAGGGGGAAGAAATCTCCATGGACCAGCAACGGGTCCGCTGGGCGGGGGTGGGGGTGGGGTCCCTGGGAAGGCAGAAACTCCAGGAATAGGTCTGGGGAAAGGGAGAAGCAGGGAGAGGGTCCTCTCAGGAGGAGGTGGAGGAGCAGTGCTTGGCAGTGATTGTTCCTACTGTTTGTGAAGCCAGATGAGGAGCTATAGGGCTCGCGGTGGCTCCCGTGTCTGCTGATTAGCTGGAGATTATATTGATGATGTAATAAAAATTCACTTTGTCTATTAAGTTTCACCAGAACAATCAAGAGAGATTAGATAAAAATCAGAGGAAATGAATAACAGAAGGGAGGAGGAAAGCCATGAGCCTTACTCCCTGCCATGGTCCCCGTCTGTCTCCTTGTTTTCCTGCCTCTGATGGGGCATGAATGAAGACGCCCCCACCCCAGCACCCAGGCAAGTCTAGCTAGAAGTGTCCCCGAGCTGGGCTCTTCTCAGGGAGAGCCTCGCACTCAGGTATGACACTGGTTTAAGTTTACGGACCATGTTTAATATTTGATTAGACCTTTGGCAAGGCAGCCTCTGGGTGGGGAATGAGCAGGGGGACCACCCCTTCTGCTCTCTGGGTCCCCCTGGCCCTGCAGCATCCTTGGCCAGGCAGACCCATGCCCTTCTAAGTAGCCAGGGGCCTCCCAGCCGCACGGTGACTTCCTCTAGCCTGGCCTGTGCCCAGATCCCCCCATTAGAGATGTTTCTTATGGTTACAGCCCAGGCTCTAAAAGGTCCCTGTACGAGGTACATGTCACCAGAGATGGTAACACATTAATGTCCATTAGCCGCCAGGGACACATCTGCCCAGTTTGATTTGTCAGATCAGCAGGGGCAGGACTTTGAAAGGATAGGAAAAGGAGGTCACTTTGGGTTGGGAGCCCTTGTCCCAGGAAGGCGGGAAGGCCTGGGAGCACTGGGCTTGGGGTGTGTGGCCTGGGGGTGTTGGAGGAAAGGGTATAGGAGGCTTCCACATCCCTGCCAGGAGCAGAGTCATGCACTTACTTCAGCCCCATGATCAAGTCTAGTTCTGCTTTCCCTCGGAGACCCCCACTCCCTGTAATCAGGAAGATGTCAGGAGTCAAGGTCTGTGAAAGGCCTGTAAGAGGAGAGTTTGCCTCCCCTAAAAAGTCAGCTACAAAACTCCTGTGTTTTGGGCCCCAAAGGTCACCTCATTATTCCCGCTCCTCTGGGATGGATTTCTCTCCCAGGGATGGAAAGGTATCCTGATGGCTCCCCTGCAGTAAATGGGGTTCCCCAAGGTCCTGGAATCATTGCCCACACTGGGAGCAGTTCTTCCTGGGATCTACCAAGATGCCTCCAACTGAGAGACCATTGTCACCCCAGGAAACATTGCTCCATGGCCTCATTCGCACTCCCCCCTCCCCCCACCTGGCTGCCTCCAGCCATTCTGGAGCTGGGGGTGGCACAGAGGAAAAGTGGAGGGTAGGAGAACATTCTACCCCCCAGAACCCCATAGTTCATCTCTGGGACATTCAGCCGAGTGAGCCTCAGGGACAATCTGGATGCTTGCCTTGGTGGCAGGGAACATGGCCACAGGTTTAAACATTCTGTGAGTAATTTCTCAGCCTAAGTGGGCTGCTGTTTGGACAGCTGAAGGACACTGCAGCCCCAGAGCAGGTGAGGTCAGCCCTTGCAGGTTCTGTGTGTGTCACTGACTCTCTGGGACAGAACTGTAACCGCTTCATCTACTCCTGATCCCCATTGCTTCTCTCTCAGCCAGACGGGTGGTGGGTCCAGACTTATTCAAAGTGAGAAAGTCCTTTGTCCACTAGCCTGAGAATAAGACTTGGCTGCAGTGGGACAGAAACAAAATGTCACAGAATGAAACGAACAAAGCAGTGGGGCCCATCTGCAACACAGCTTCCTCTCTCAGTCTTGTTCCCACAGGCCAGCCTTGGTGTCTGCCATCCCCTCGCCACCTGGGCACCTAAGGCCAAGCTCCCCTGGGCAGGAAGCCTGTACTCTTATCTGATTACTTCTTTTTGGGGGTTCCTTCTTTCGCTGCACAGGACATTTGTATTGGGTACTTTCATATTTGTGGATTTGCATCGTCTGTCACACCCAATTATTTGGTGATGATGAGGGTGGGCCCCCACTTTCCAAGAGAGCGTTCTACTTTCAGAGCCCCTGAGTTGCATGTTAATCTGCGCCTCCTCGAGGGAGGCCTGTTTCTGCCCCATGGGACCCAGGGCTTCCCAGTGGGGACATGGTGTGTCTTACATGCTCTCCACGTTACAGAAGCCTCTGACCCACGGAGAGATGTTTGGGGGGTATCACACAGGCCACCTGCAGTTAGGTGGATGACACCACTGCTCTTGCCCCAGCAGGCTTCTCCTCTTGTCTCCACTGGCCTCAGGGACCCTCTCCTCCTGGCTATATGGCTACAGCTGTAGGCCAGACTTTTAAGCATCGGCTTAACTGAGACAGTTCAGAACAGTCAGGGTTAATGAGTGCTTTGCAGGAAACTTGAGAAACTAGGGAGAAACAAGCTAAGGCGCTGGGGGACAGTGTGAGGGGCAGACAGGGGTCTCACACCAAAGGGAGTAGAAGTCTGGCTGCCCCCGGGCTCCAGGTCCTTGGGTGTGGCCTGGAGCTCTGCTCCCCCACGTTCTCCTCCCCTCCCCTCTCTGCTATCTGCCCAGTGACCACTCATTGCAGCCTAAGGGCATGCTCTCCCTGCACTGAGACACCTTCCTGTAATAGGCTCCCCCTCCTCTCTTTAGGGACCCACACAGCTGCCCAGTCCCGGGCCTCACCCTTTCTTTCTCATTCCAGTGGATTTTCAAACTTGCTCAAAACAATGACAATAGAATTGACTCTAAAGTAAAATTGACTCTAAAATAAATCTAATAGTTTACTTATTGAAATAATTAAGGCGAGCGTAAAGGAGGTCTTATTTTTCAATAAAAAGATTTTTTTTATTGGGAAAATAATGATGTATGGACATAAGCCAGTACCTCTGTTCTGCTCTGTGTCTCTCTCACTCTTGTGACCAACATGACTGAGGTCCCAGCCTCAGCTGGACCTGGGTGGCCTGTGGGTCAATGGACCCTACTGGATAGGTCCTCCGCCCGGGTCTGTTTCATCAGGCACAGGGTGGCGTGTGTGTGCATCCTGTGGAGGCATTTGCAAAAGTTGAGGGATAGAGCAGTTTGGATTTGGACCTGTTACAGTCCTAAGTATGGAAAAGATTCTGGTGCCCAACGTATGGAATTAAGAATAAAACCTGTACTAAACTGTAAACTAAGTATTTATTTTTGGAATGGAGCAAACTTCGCATTTATGTTGAAATGACAATACTTTCTGGGTTTTCTGATTCTCCCCTCTTGTTTTGGGTGGCTTTGTTTTGCTGCTGCTCCAGGCCCAGGCCCAGTGAAGGGCCTGGTCCCAGGTCCTGCGCTGCCCACGGGAGCTGGGGGCTCCCTTGCATCAGAGGATCGGCCCACCCTCACCCTGTGAGGTGTTAGGAGAGGGGTGGGGGAGGGGTTTGCCCTGCAAGCTTCTCCGTGGGGAGCCCGACAGCTACTGGCGCAGCCGCTTCCCCGTCAGGGGCCCCGCGCTCGACAGCAGGAAGTTCTCCTTCTCACCGTCAGATGGCAGGCGACCGCTGGTGGAGAGGGGAGCATTGCCGCAGTAGTTAGGGGAAGGGTCGAGAGAAGGGGCCTGGCTTCTGGGCTCTTGGCTGTTCTTCTAGAGCTCCTTAGAGCCAGGGGATGCGGCACTGTGGACAGAGGACGATCTCGGGCTCCGGACCGGTCCTCACCACGCTCCTGATGTGGCTGCACCCAGTCTGGGCCGTGCTGGGAACAAGTCCAGACATCTGGGAGCCATCCTGGGTGGTCTGGGGGCTGCACCTCTGCTAGGAAGTCTGGGTCATTAGCACTGGGAGAAGCACAGAGACCAGCCAAAGCCAGTGTCCCGAGGGCTGGGTGTAAGCACCTGGGCAGAAGTCTGAATGTGTCTGCAGCCAGGGAAAGGTAGGCAGGTCAGAGGAGGATAGATGTGGCTAGTTGGCTGAGGCCCCAAAGCTCCTTATGGGAAGGGGTGTATCCAGTCCTTAGACCCTCCATCTCCCATTCCAGCCAAGGAAACCACTTCCTCACCCTCCTTTACAGTCAAACCATCTCCTCTGTGCTTTCAAAGTCCATCTCCTATCGTCTATCGCTAACCAGCCATGGGGCCTGGCCTCTAAGGCAGGCTCCCTTCCAGCTGCTTCCACAGTCTCTGGGAACAGAGAAGAGGAATGATCCAAAAACTTATCGGGCTTTCCCTGCCAGCCCTGTTCCCTCTCTTCCTCTCTGAGGAGCCCCCAGCCACTGGGATTCTCTCCTTCCCTCTCCTCCCTTCCAGATATTGCCCAGGGCTGCCAATGTGGATCAAGCACATTGGAGCGGGGCTCTGGGAGGCAAGGGAGTAAGGGGTCAGGGGCATGCCTGAAGGGAATCTCAAGGCCAAGGATGCAATGGCTTCCCTCTTCTTTCCCACACACTGTGACTGGAGGTTAGCGTTAGGGAGCAATGGCTTTCCGAAGTCCAGAACATTCTTGATCACACCAGACTCTGAGTCCCTGGATCTGCCTGTCCCAAGAACCTAATCCTGGTGACAGATTTGTTTGGGTATCTTTTTTCCCTGGGACCGCTAAGGTGCATAGTGTACATTGGCAACTCCTGGAGCCAGTATCCCACCACATAACTGGGGATATTGCTTCAGGCTCGTGACACCCCCTCTTTGGAGATAGACCTCTTCACACAGCGGGTGCAAGGATGCTCTCTGTGCCTCATCCGGTGAGACAAAGCCAAGCCAAGTATTGATTTGACAGAAAGATACGGATATGTTGGGTGGATAATGGTTAGGGGATCCTATTTCTTTCTTTTCCTGTTCAGAGAACACCTCTCTTCCGCCTCACCCTGCTGGAAAGCAGAGGCCGGATGAGGGAGAGTGTTCTCATAGGTCACCCAGGGACGCCTCCATTCCCTCTGGGCTCCTTCCAGGAGTTCGAGACCATGAAGCCTCTGGGAACAAGGTCCCCCTCTCCCACCATGGCAAGCACTACCAACATCTTCGCCTCTCCGTATATTCTTAGAACCAGTCAATATGATTAATTTTACATGGGTATAATTTCCTGCTGCTGCCGCGGAGCGCTCCCAGCCTCACCCATCAGCAGCGACATGATACAGTTTCTGGTTATATTGGTCAACCAAGATATTGATACTATTAATAATGGATATCTATATGCTGACCTTTGTCCACACAACTGAATCACTCTGGGCTGGCTGTCACATTTCTTTAAGAGCTATTGATAAGCCCATTACTGGAAGGGCATGTACAATCTTAGGTGTGTGCTTTTCACTCACCTTCAAGCATCTCCTATGAGAATCTACCCTTGTTAGATGAGCTGGTGTGGGTATGGCAGTGTGTACAAGAAAAAGTCTGCATGCGTGTGCTTGTGTGATGAGTATATACGTGTGCATGCACATGAGTAAGTGAATATGCATGTGAGTGTGTGTCTGTCTTGAACACTGGCCCTTTTAGAGCTGATCAAATAGTCAGTTAGAGCATTATAGGGAGGTAGCAGAATCAGAGAGTTCCTACAAATACACTGTGATGTAGTGTTTGATCTTTGGATGCCTCTTGTCTCCTAGGACTTGCGCAGGAGGCTTGGCTTTATAAGGATATTATTAGGTTGATGCCTCGTTCTCTCAATGTACCTGCCAGGCAGAGGCAACACTCACTGGAAGCAGTCTGGCCAGAACCAGCCACGGGGATGGGTGCTGAAGGCCTTGCCACAGGCTTGACTTTGGGAGCATGCTGGTTCCAGCCTCAGTCTCTTTATCTGAGCAGTGGCAGCAAGGGATCAGGCTCCACTTTCTTTAGGGCAGAGAGAGGAGTTTGACTCGGCTCAACCTCTCAACCTTCTTGCATTGAAACTCCTGGTCAGAGGAATGCTTGATACACCTTGTTATTTATTACTCACTGGGGGTGTGGCCCGTTGCCTATTAGAAGGGTTCTGTGGTAGAATGCACACTTTGTGTTCTCATGTGTGTCACGACAGGCACATAGATCTCATTGCTACATCTCTCTGTGATGGCTGTTACTTCTACCTGCATGGACAGTGGTGTCAGGGACTGTGCCTCTATCGGATCAGTCTACAGTGATCTATTCCTGTTTGGACCCTGACACATTCACTTGTCAGGGGAGCCCCTCACATGCCCCCGTAAAGGGAAGCTGGCTAGCTCAGAGATCTTTTGGATCCTCAGACATAGTGTATGAATAAACCAGACATGGATTAATTAGGTGTGACTGCATCATTAAATTAGAATAATGAACAAACAGCCACGTATGGCATTCAAATTTGCCTAGAATGACTCCAAGGGTTGCTTTCAAGTAAGTCACCTGTCAGTTTATAGGTTTGGGGGACTCCGGAGAGTCAAGTTCCCGTCCTATATTGAGAAGTGAATTCTTTAGGCACCACCTACTCCAGGCGAGGACAGTCCTTCAAGGGGCACTGGACTCCACAACCGAATCCAAACAATGGCTTGGTTCGATACAGCATCATCTATGCACGCTTCAGCTGCGAGCATTTCTCAGAGTGAAATACGACAGTAGCACAGGTGCTCAAGAGACAGGAGGGAGAAGTTAAGAGGTGTGAGCAGTGGATGTGAAATGCATCGATCCTGTAATATTTATGTGGATGTGCACATCGTCGCTTGTGCAGGTGCATGCGCGCACTCGCACACACAACACACCTTTTGCATTTCCATGAATTCTTTTTCCTTCTGTTGACACTTCCCATTTCAGCCAGAGAGATTTGAAGGTGAACCCAGTGTCTCAGTTGTGTGATTTTAGGAACAGCTGCCGAATGACAGCCCCCTGCCCTCTGCAGAAAACACCCCTCAAAATCCCTGTCCTAGGACAGAGAGGCTGTACAGCAAGAGCCATTTATTTTAACAAAGAGGAAGAAGGCAACAGCTAAGAGGGAAGAAAATGGGAAGGAAACTCACTAGCCTCACTGGAGAGTCGTGGGACAGCCTAATTCACGGGGGGCTTTGTTAGTAAGATCTGTTAAGTATCTAGAAACCTTTGATCTGGAGCTGCTTTTAACAAAGGTGATAATTAATTAAAGCAGAGTGTATTGCAATAAAGTAACATTGCGGTCAGTTTATGCGCTGTCCAGAGCCGGCCTTCGGAAGTCTCTGCCAATTAAACTCTTGTTGGAGGCCAGCTCATTATCAATTTTTTCCCCTGAGCTTTGATCAATATTTTTGGCTGTTCCGTCCTCACAGAACCAGAACTATGTCTGTCTCCATGAGGGCACCCATTTATTTACATCTTGCAGATGGCTACGTAGGATTTGTTCCTGAGCTGAGCTGCTGGGAATCGCTCAGTTTGAGAGCTTCGGTCAGCTAATGCTGGAGGGGAGATACAAGGGAGGAGAAGAGAAACCAAATATGGAGCAAGTTAAAGGGGAGAAGGCCTGTGAGCATATGGTCCAGAAAACACCCTCTTCTACTTCCAAAGGGACTTGGAAAGGAGGACAGTTACCCTGGGGCTGCCCACCTGGCTTCCTAGTTGGTTCCTGCAAGGCTGAGGCTCAAGCTTTATACCCATCCAGGGGCCACTGGGAACAGGATGAGTAGGGACAAGGAAGCCCTTAGGGCAGGCACAACAACTCTGGAAATTCCTCAGTCATCATTTCTACCCTTATCATCGTCGTTTTGTCCTGATATTTTGATCCGCACCCTACGTTGCCAACTGGGACATGGATCTTTCTCTTTACACCCCACCTTGCAGTTTGTGAGGGTATCTTAATAGCAAGGAGAAGAAGGAAAAGAGGGAGATGAAGACTGATGGCCAGAGGGTTACAACTAAGTTGGGGGGCTCTGTTCCCTCCCCTAGGCTATTTGGGTAGGATTAGATGCTTTCTGTGATTTTTGGAGAGTCTGTGTATTTAGGAAGACAAAGGTGGAGGGGATGAATGTGCTTCTCTAGTTGTGGAGAGACCAAAAGGAGGGCATCCTGGTTCCTGCCACACCCTCCTTGCATGGAGGGGAAATGCAGCCCTCTGCTTGGAGGGGCTAGGTTGACTGACTTGATCAAGTCTTGTGTGTGTGTGTGTGTGTGTGTGTGTGTGTAAACACTACAAGAGAAAAAAAGTAGGGCTGGGATGCCAAGGGGCAGCAGGTGGCATAGGAAATACAGTGAGTGGAGGGAATTATCTCTGCAGAGACCTGGGTTCTATGGCTGGCTACTCAGATCACAGATGGAAGGTCTAAATGAGTCAATCGGTGAGCAGAAGCAGACAAGCGTCTGAAGGGTGAGGATCCGGGGGGAGATGGAAACTGCTTTTAAACCTGGACTTTTGGGTGGGGATATGAGGCAGATAAACAAGAACACATCTCCACACTGGAACTTAGATCACTGATAAAATCCAAGCGCTGAGTTCTGAGGTGGAGCACGTATGTAAGCACAAGGACAGTGTTCTCCCCACATTCTCTCCTTTTCTCCATCAGCCTTCTCTCTGATCATGCATACTGCCTTGCAAGATGAAACTACCCCTAACATCATTCCAGTGCCATTTGCATTTATCATCTCTTCCCTGGATGCACGCACACACACACACCCAGAAGTTCACGCACACATGCTCACACCAACACCCACACGAACTGCGGTACCTTCCCTCCCCCACTCCTCGGGGACCCACAGATGCACACAGATTTTCACACCCTCTAGCGCTTTTCTCTGTGTGTCACATGGGATTTCCCTTCCAAGTTCAGAAATGTTGCATTTCAGCCACTGTTAACCAGCACTCCCAGCTTCTGGCTGGCATCTGGGCCCTACGACTTTCAGTTTCCCTTTTGCTCTGCCAAGGATTTCGGGCCTCATTTTCTATGACTTCTCCCTGTCTTCTATAGCCTGCCCATTGCAAGTCCCCTTCGAAGAGATCCTTCCTGGGTCAGTTTGGAAACAGACCACCTTCTGATGATGTGGAAGGTGTGAGCTGTGCCGTATTTTCCCCAAAAGCATCGGAGGCAAGTGAGATCACCTGTTTTCTCAGTTAAGAACATGGTGTCTTGGGTGTCTTCTCAGCATCACTTAGAAGCCCCTCTCCTATCCTGGTATATATAAATAATAATGAGGATTATCATGCTAACAATAGTGAGAACGATGGCCATACTCAAGTCCCCAGAGTGTGGCACTATCACCGGGCATCAGGGGTGCCCCTGGAAAGCAGCTCTTTGAAAACACTCTCACAACTTTATAATATGCCTACATTATGGGGACACATATCTATGGCATGCTTTTTTGCAATTATGTTCCTCTGGGTTGTTTTCAAGCCGTGACTTTAGTCAAGAAAAGCCTTTCTTTTTGTTTTCTTTTGTTTTGTGTTTGAGAAGCCACAAACATCCAGCCAACTGGAGCAGGTGGAGAGGGTGGAAGTATGCCAAGGGGGTTCTTTCAACCCAATCTAGAATTCCCATTAAAGCTGAGGGGGGAAAGAGTGTTAACATCTCCCCGTTGAATTGCAGTGGAATCTAGGCCAGCCCTGGTTCCCATATGTGTGGGATGCGCTTAGTCATGCTTATACATGGATGCATATGCGTGCACATATGCATATTAATTTATCTGTACGTTGATTCTGAGGCAGTCTCTTCAAAAGATAAACAAAATTATGCACAAGCAGCAAATAACCACCAGGCTCTTCAATAAATCAAATATTTCCCAATAATGTTTTTTTTGCTCCTAAATAGAATACTTACAAACATCTGGGATTTGGGATTTTTTAATAGGGGCTGTTACTTTGGTTTACATTAGTTTTGCAGTGATTACTATTGCTTATTTTCTTTAGTGAAATTTGGTTTTTTAAAATGTTTTTCTTATCTCATTTTCCATACCTCTTTCTCACAAGGCAAATTTTTCTTTTAAAAACTATAGTGTGTGCCCGGCCATTCTACCAGTGTCTTTCCTGGGACAGACAGAATTTTTATTTTTCAAAGTAATTTTTTTAAAGTTCATCTTAATTGAGCTGATGCCCATGGTGATACTACAGCTTCACTGTCTCTTAGACTCATTTGAAAACAGAAATTGATAGAGCCTCACTGGCTTTGATTCACCTACCTAAGGAAAAAAAACAAGGAGCCCTCTCGGCTGAAGTCAAGCAGTGGAAACTTAATGTTCTGAGAATTGTTACGTCTTAAATGAAAATATAAGACGCAATTTTATGAAGACGGTCAAGAATCACCAAAACAATCATAACACTTGCCATTTCCCTTTCTCCAAGCTGCACCCCAAATCAAGGGGCTTCAGGTACTTCCTAGTCAGGTACCGTTGAAATGAGAGGTTGTGTATCTGGTGATGAGTATATTTTAAAATGAAATACTTCCTGGAGCTCAGTCCATAGAAGCTTCTATTACTGTGTCCCCACCTTCCTTTTGGATGTAGTGTGAAAGTATGAGGGACTGAAGTCCCTGCAGCTCTGGATCCTGGGTTGGGAGCACCCAGGGGCTGCCAGTTGACTAGATTTTCCTCCATGCAGTGGGGGAAAATCTCAATGCAGAGTAGTTACCCAGGCACAGATCTTTTCTGACTGGTTGACAAGAGGGACTGTGATATGGACTTGCCTGTTTAGATTAAAATGCATCGCAGACTCCGGGAACAAGCACACATCAGTAGTAAAGGCTGTTTAAACCTTTGGGGACAGCCCTATGTTTAGATTACATTAATTCATAAATATGATACTAAATACCACTTAAATTGGACTTAAATGACTTCAAAGATAATGCATTATAATATGGCTATCCAGAGAGCACTAGTCTTTATGTCTCCCAGTAACTCAGTCTTTGCTGCCTCCTATCCTGCTAGGCAAGACCAAAGTTATGAATGGATTGCTGGCTTGTTCATGTGTGATCCACTGACTGCGTCTATGTGTGTGTTAGCAGGCATGGAAATGCGTATTTATGTATTTTCAGTCACTGCTTCTGTTTGTTCTCCAGGAAATAATAAGAAAAAAAAAAGAGAAATAAATGTAAAGTGAGAGAAGGAAAGAATGAGACTAGTGGGTGACCTCTTCCCTTCCCCAAGGGAGACAAATTCAATAGGAAGGGGTAAAATTGGTCCTCAGCTCACTTGTGCTGCTATCCGGGGAGTTTGCCTCTCTCCTCTTTAATCAATAGTACAATGTCTTTCTCTTTGGAGCCTGGGAAAAAACAATCTTTCTCAAAGTGCTTCTAATGGGGGCAGAAAAGAAGACTCCGAGTTAGCAGGGAGAGTTTGCATTGAACTGGGTTTTCTTCTTTGGGTGTTATTTCTTTGAATCGTAATTCTGGTTTTTTTTTTCTTCCTTTCTCTCTCTGACTATCCGCCAGATCTCCCTCACCCCTACCCAAGTGTTTTCTGGTCTCCAGGGGTTGGATTTACCTTTACAGTAATTACCCCAGTCCACAACTGCTATTTGCTGCTTCCCCAGCCCAACATCCTTTCTCTGATACGGCTGGGTTTGCTCCACAACACCCACCCACTCCCTCCTCCACAGACTCCCAATTTGACTGGAGTAATTGCCTTTTAAGGTTCACTCTACGCATGGCAGGTATTTCATTAACCCTTAGAACTCTTTCCTTCTTTAGTTACCTGAAATGGCAGGTGGCAAACAAATGGATACCCACCCAAAATATCATGCATTTAATTTAATTTTTACTTATTTTTTGTCTCTTCTTTTTTTTCTTTTCTTTTTTCTTTCTTTCTTTTTTCTTTTCCAATAAATAACATGCGTATGCCATCCACATTGGAGCCCAGTATCTTGTCATGTCTCTCAATTTTATCCTAATACGATTCATTAGAAGTTAGAAATTCAAGAAGGGGAAAGAAAGAGCCACAAATATGCCCTGAAACCAGGCTTAACAAAGGCATGTTTCTATATTAGCCTCATGTTGTCAATTTAGAGTTGGGGGGAAATCTAGAAGCCAAGTGCAACGCTCATTCTTCAAGCCTCATCATGCTTTTTGACTTAACAGTAATTAATCAACAATGGCAAGCGAGTAATTTTTTAAGGTGGCCGGAGGCTTATTTTATCAGGATTAGCTAATAAATCAGGCTGTATCTCTGAAGGAGGAGTTCAAACTCTTCTAGGACTGAATAAACCAGACCTCGGAGACTGCTTCATTTATTCAGCTCTCCTGGAGCTTCCAGGCACTGTTAGAGACATTGTGGTCCAGGCTTGCCTGTAAAAATCCAAGGGATAGAGAGGCAGGAAGTTTCATAGGGAAAAATATATACACTCAGGCTCTGAAGGGTGAGCTGCGACAACGAGACACCAAGAGTGCCGGAGCCAACGGGCCTGCCTGCCACTGACTGAGACAGTTTAAGGGAAGAATTATTTAGAAAATGAAGTTTTGCTTGTCCTAGGAATCCTGGCCAGATGTGTATGTAGTATATATATGACACATATCGTAAAGCTATACTACAACCTTCTCTGGCTTCCTGATGCAAATGATGATAATTCTACTTCTTTGCGATAATAGAAGGGAGTCCAAATAACATCAAGAACATAGTGATGATACCAGCAAGGAATCATGAGAAGAAACCAAGAGATATTGTTAAAGTTTATCTTCATTTGAAATAAAGAAGTAAATAAAGTGCTCCAAACCTGGATCTCTTAAGAAGCTCAGCTCTTCACAACTGTCTTTTGCCTCTGGTGGGTTCTAAATTTTTTTTAACTTTAAAAATTTTAATCACAGAAACTGATCATTAAGATGGGCAAAGGATTTCCTTATTTATGCTTTAAAATGTTTTTATTATTACTATTTTTAAATCTGGGGACATATTAGGATGACAAAGATTTGATACAAACCTTGATTAGCTCCTAGGGAGCTTGATTGGAAAGGGAAAAACTATAAAGATATGGTTGACTTGAGGGGGGGTGAAGGAAACAAATATTATTTCAAAGACTGCCTCCCTATTTCACCTTTCCAGTCTCTCTTCTGATCAGACAGACATTTTCTCCATATTGGATAAAGGTTGGTTTGTCTCTCCATGACAGCCCCCACCCTCACCCCACCCCAAGAAACCCAGTATATTTCCATTCTGCTGTGTTTTTGTGCTACTCAACATGCCATTAACTTTAAGATTTACTCCTCAGCAGGCAAGCTGGAAGATGTTAAAGCCAATAAAAACTGCTCTCTGGGACTCCAACTATGAAGAGTTTGGAGCTCTGCTTAGTATTCGGATGAAGGGAGGGCTGGAGGAGGGAGGGAGGTTGTGATAGTGAAAACCACTGCTGTTTAGAGAGCCAGACAGCTCTGCGCTCTGCACCTAATGTGCCGGAGGATCAGCTCTGTTCATAGCCCATTTGTGGCCAAGGATGAGGCTGCTCTCTGTGTGTGGGTGGGTGTGCGTGTGCGTGTGTGTGTTTTCATCTTTGAAACCACCAGCTCTAACACAGCATCTTCAGTGGCTCTCCACACTACTGTTTATTAAAAACGGAACGTCCATACACATCCCTTACAACTTCCTTAGCCCGGTGCTCCTTCCCTGCCTGACGATCAATCTCTCTCAGAAAGCATTTAACTTGCCCACACAGCTCCAGCCCAGATTAATCCCCACTGCACATCCTATACATTACTGTTAGGGAGCGGAGCACTGGGCTAATTTCGTCACCCACCAGCCACCCACACACGTTCTACAACTGAACACGTTTGGGGATCTGCCTTAAAGATAATAAAACAAGGAGAAAACAGGCAAGCTGTAGACAATTCTCATGACCACTTTCCTAAAAAGTTGTTGGGTTTTAATTCTTTAATTATTCTGTCTCCCCCTCCCCCAAGCACTCACTAGCAATGATTGCTTCAAGGGAGAGAAATAATGTACTATAAGCTCTCTGCATGGTGAGTTTGGGATAATTTAGGCTACACCCTTCAAAATGCATATCTTGCACACACAGATTTTTTCCCCCAAAGCCCCGCTTTCCTGAGAAGGGGATCATTCAGGCTTCCCCGACCCCCCACTCCACCCAGGGGATGGCTGCTTGCTTGCTAATTCTTGTCTTAGGTTTTGTCCCTCCTTCCTTGAAACATCAAACACCCCCTCCCCCACCACTCACACCACAACCGGATTATTGAGGCACATAGCTCGACAGGGAGAGTTTACTGTTAAATTGATAGCAAAATAAAAATATCTTTCTGAATTTGTCACCTGTCTTCTTTTTTAGACGGCTGCGCTCCTGCTACTCTGGCCGGGAGCGGAGGAGGAGACCATCTCTTAATATTTTCAGCACCACAGCGATGGACAGCACCCCCGGTCCCCGGCCCGCTGCGCGCCCGCCAGTCTGCACAGCGTCCCGGGCTCGGCCGGTGCAGCTGTCCCCGTCCCAGTCTTTCAAGTCCCTGCACCCAAAAAATCCAAGACCCGTTTCCCCTCGATCCTCTCTTTCTCTCCATATTCTGTTTCCGCTGCTCTCCCCACCGCACCGCTTCTATCAGCTCCTCGCCCAAAACCCAGCCTTGCCCCAGCGAACAGCTCCCCACGCACCCCAGTCCTGGTCTCCGCTGCCCGAGCGCCTCCCTCCTCGGCGTCCGCCCGAGGCTCCCTCTCGCGCCGTCTCCCGCTCGTCCGTCGCCGGGCGGCCGGGCGGCCCGCCCGCTCCTTCTCCCCGGCAAAGTTGGTAGGGAAAGGTGCACTCACCTTTGTGCATGCCTGTGAACCTGTCCTTCAGAACCGTAAGCTCGTAGATCTTGCCGAACTCCTCGAAGAGGGGCTTGAGGTCCTTCTCATCCAGGTTGCGGGGGATCTGCCCAATGAACAGCTTGATGGCATCGTGGTCCTTCATGGGAATGGTCGACGGGTTCCCCGGGCTGTGGCTTAATCCGTTCATGTGCCCGGCGCTGCCCGGGCTGCTGCCGAGCCCGTTGGTACTGAGGCTCGCGTTGTCAGCCTGTCCGTTTGCTAACGTGGCCATCTTTATATACATAGAGAAAATCTTCTTTCCTTTTATTCTTTCTCGCTCGCACTCTCTCGCTCTTCTCCCTCGCAAGCTCGCTCGCGCTCACACACGCACACGCATACACACACTCGGGTTCTCTCCCCCTCGGTTTCTCTACACCTCGCTCTCCTCTCGCTCTCTGCTCTCTCTCTTTCTCCTCTCTTCTCTCGCTCGCTCGCGCTCGCGCGCTCTCTCTCTCCTCTCCCCGCTCTCTCTCTCCCTCCCTCTCTCCTCTCTCTCCCTCTCTCTCTTTCTCTCTCTCTCTTTTTCGGTCTGATCTGATTTTTTTTCCTTTCCTTTCCTTTTTTTCTTTCTTTTTC
>PJEM01011090.1:0-56680 GCA_004023845.1 Helogale parvula
AACCCACGAATGTGAGATCTGACCTGAGCCGAAGTCGGAGGCTTAACCGACTGAGCCACCCAGGCGCCCCAGTTTCCTTATTTTAGTAAAACTAGAATGATATCCTAGTGGTTGTGCTGTAAAGGCTTAGAAGAGGTTGTATTAAGATATCTGGGGTGCCTGGGTGGTTCAGTCCGTTGTGTCCGGCTCTTGATTTCAGCCCAGGTCATGATCTCATGGTTCATGGGTTCGAGCCCTACGTCAGGCTCTGTGCTGACGTCTCGGAGGCTGGAACCTACTTCAGATTCTGTGTTTCCCTCTTTCTGCTCCTCCCCCACTCACGTTCAGCCTCTCTGTCTCTCTCCCTTTCTATCAAAAATAAAATAAACATTAAAAATTTTTTTAAAAATAAAATAAACAAAGTCTTGAAAAAGATATCTGGCACACAGTAGTTGCTCCAGTTCCCTTGGCCAGCACTAACTAGTTGCATTAGGAAGCTGGAACAGGGCTCCTCAGTAATGTCCCCGCATCTCGGTGCAGCCAGTGCAGACAAATTCCAGACAATCATATGTCAATCCCTGGTAGGGCACCACACGTATCTGATGGAGGGGTGATTTCCCCATCACTGTGGTGAGCCAGGAATGAGGGTGCTGGGGGTTACTAAGTGGCCTCAGTGGGTACCTCTGAACTTCTTTGGCAAACCTCCCTCAGTAAGACAGGTCTGAGCATGTGAAGCCTTCGAGGTGGGATGCGGCGGAGCATTCCCAGCCAGAAATGGTATGTTGCTGAGGGGCTTGAGGGGCCCACCGGCTGTCTCCATTTGCCCTGACTCTGCGAACCATCTGATTTTGGATGTGAAGCCTCTCAATGCTGCTACTTTCCCTAAAGAAACCTGCCCCTTAGTTCCTACACTGTCCAAGGACTGGGGACAGGTGTGTGCAGTGGAGGAGGGGGGAGGCAGGCAGACATGCCAAAGGTCAGAGCAAGTTCATGGGGCAAAACCACCCAGGCCATTTGCTCAGATCCCAAAGGTCAGGGCTGCCTGAGTCAGAGGGCAAAGCAGGCCTGAAGCCATCGGTTCCAGGAGTCAGGAAACTGCTGGAGCTGAGGAGGAGGGGCTGGACACTACAGGTAAGAAAGGGAAGAGGAAGTGGAGGTCACCTGGGGGGAGGGGAGAGAATATCCCTTGGTGGAAAGCTGGATGGTCCTTAGAAATAGAGTTTGGAGAGATCTGGGGAGCAGACAGAGAGGATTGGGCTCTCCAGAGCTTCCACAGCAGGTTGTGATAAAAACTCCGATCTCCTAGCTCCCACACTGTGGCATCAGGAAGGTGCACCTGAGTGTGACAACTGGAGGTCTTGGCCAGGCCTCAGTTAACAGGCTGTTCGTCCCCACTCTTGGTCCTCACCACCTCTACACTCCCCTCTCCGTTATTTAGCCCAACACCTCGGCCCTGCTGCTTGGGGGTGTGGGGTGGAGGTGGGAGGAGGTCAGTAATCTCAGTTCTTAGGGGCTGGGACTCTCAGATTGTGTGCTCAGTTCACCAGGCGTTCTCTTCAATCTCTCTGAGCCTGAGTGGGGCCCACCCAGGCTGGGAAGAGCCTGGGGAGACCCTAGGGGCCAGTTAAGATTCTGCAGCCCCACTGAATCTTGCCTTAATTCAGGGACACTTCACAAAGACAGCAGCCCCTTAGTCAGTGTCTTGCCCCTTCCTTGTCAGCATCACTTAAATACCTTGGACTACAAAAGAAAGGACATGGTGGGGAACTTGGGAGCCACTTTGTCGTAACTTTCTGAGCCTCGATTTCCTCATCTGCAAAATGGGAACCTTGAGACGTGCCTCACAGATCGAGATGAGTGTTGCACAAAATCAGTGTGGGAAATTGCCTGTAAATGGGAAAAAGCTCTGTAGGCTATCAGCTCTGAGCTCCTAAAGGCCCCGACCTTGTCCTTTTCTTCTCTATCCCAGGAGTCCTCTATGTACAGACTGCCAAGAAAAGTGGCTATCAGGTGTCTCCTAGATGAAGGAAAGTAATCCGCACAAGGTGACTGCCTTGGGAGCCCCCACGTGTTCATTAGGCTGTGGTCTTGGAGAAGAGAAATGGTGCCTTGGCTGGAAGGGGCAGTGTTAAAAGCAGAGAAGGGAGCAGCCTGTCTCTCTGTGGGCTTCCTGGGTGGCGTAAACAAAGAAAAGTAGCATAGAAAAGTCTGGAAGGGAGGTTTCACACTCCCCCAGCCCTCCTCCTCTCCCCCCACCACTCCACACCTGGTCTGCACAGGCTCTATAGACACACAGTCCTCCTGCACCCCGCCCCTGATTGCTCCCCCTTGGCTCTCTGGGAAGGGGAGGTAAAAGGTCAGATCCCCGAACCTCAGCTGTACCTACAGTTATTAATAATGTTGTTCCCTCTAATGAGGCCACATTTGCTATTTACAAATCTCTTTCCTTCCTCCGAGGAGCTTCTTCTCACCCCAGAGGAGGGAGATGTGGTGTCGGCAGCCACACTACAGGCAGAGAAACAGAGAAGTGTGGCACCTTTCCCTGAGACACACAGCAGTGCTCTGTCCAATCCTCTCAGACCCAGCTATACACAGTGCCTCCTCCAGGGAGGCCCTCGGACTGCTGCTGCAGCACTGTCTGCCCTTTCTGCTTCCTCATCCCTTTCCTACTCCTACTTAGCAGAGGAATATTTCAGTGTCGGTGGGTGAGCTAGACAAGGCTCTCCTACTTGGCACATGGCCCTATGCTAGTCACTTAATAGATATCTCATTAATTCTTACAACAATTTGAGGCCGGGGTCTGAAAAACAAGCATACTAAGGTTTGATTTACTGAGCTGTGTGACCTTAAGGCAGCCCCATAACCTCTCAGTTTGCTTATCAGTCAAATGGGTATAATGAGAACGTGTCACAGGGCTCCTGCAGATCCAATGAGTTCACAGCTTGATTTATAGTAAGACCTTAACCACTGGTAGCTCTAGAGGAGAAGGGGGAAGTGGTTTGCCCACAGAGCCAAGACATGGAGGAGCTGGGACTCCCCACAAAGAAGTGTGTGACCCCAAACGCCTCTGAGCAAAGGCTGAGGCACGTTTGGTGGTCAGGAACTCTCTGCCAGCCAAGCACACAAAGCCTGAGGGCTGTGCTGAACCAGGGACCATCAGTGTGGACTCACAACATCTTAGGGAGTCTGCATTGGATAAGACCTGGGGTGAGGGGCAGGATCATGGGACCTCATCAGAGTGAGTTCAGCCCCTCCCTAAGGTGTGCTGGCCCAAAGCTTCCTTCTGAAGGGCAGGGCTGGGGAGGCAGTAAACCTGCTGTCCTGCCAGGTGAGCAGGGAGCTGGAAGCCCCCAAATTCCAGGCAAGCCCCACTCCACCTCGAGGAAATCAGAGTCTCTCAGAGGGGAATCCCAAAGACCAGGAAAGGGAGGTGGGCTTTCACTGAGACCCTCTAGAAGACTGTGCCTGCCAGCCTACTGGCTAGATAGAAAAAGCCCACACACAGTAATTTGGGGACCTTACTGCAGGGGCGGGGGGAGCACTTTGATTAATTGATGCCAGGGTGGATAGACCATCCTTCTTTAAAATGCTGTTTCCCAGTGTGCCGATAGAGACAGATGTGAAACAGACTGTGATGTTTCAGGATGACGTGTGCTTGTGTAGAGACGGGTTGCCCAAGGGAGGCCTGAAGAGTAGGGTACTGTGTAGGGTCCCCCATTCTGGTTGTGCCAGAGCCCAGCCACCAGAGCGAGGGCGAGGAGGGGATCTGGCTTGGTTTTGTAAGCAGTGGGAAACATTACCTTCCTACCTCTAGAGAGGTCTTTCTAATGCCCACATCTGACCCTGTCACCCACCCACCCCCCACCCTAGCTTGGAGCTTCCCATGGCTCCCCAGTGCCCTCAGGTTCCAGTTTCCCACTCTGGCCTTCTGCCTGCTTCCGAACTGGCCCTCTCCAACCAGCCTACCCCTAGAGCCACAGAGCCAGCCTCAGGGCCTTGCCGGGGCATACCTCTATGCTTCAGAATATGCTCTTCGTGGCTGAGAGCACTGGCCTCTGCTCCTTGTCCGGCTCTTTCTTCACTAACTCCCGCTGGTCTTCAAGACAGCTCAGGCCCCCTAGAGCCTTCCAGAGCTCTAGGTTGGGTTTGCTCACCTCTTCTGAAACCTCATAGCATCGCAAACTCCTCTCCACCTTAGCCTAGCCTCAGTTCCCTACGCTAACACGTCTAGTTACAAGGCCGCTCCCCTGCGAGCCTGGGCAGGGACCGCCTCCAGGACAGGCCCTGGGGCTGCCGAATGCTGGTGCCCGGCAGCGGGTGCGGCCCGGCCACGGTTAGGGAGTGACAGCTTAAAGGCATTGGAGGGCTCTGCTCATGTGAAAGGGAAGAAAAGCAGGAAAACTTCATTGGGCTCAGAGATGAGGGCCTGAAGGGAGCCTCGACAGCCTAAAGCTCCCCTAAAGCCCCTGTACTTCCCCTCTCAGCCCCCCAGGACCCATGACACCAAGCTTCAGACCAGCAACAGCCTGCTGCCAAGCCCATTTCAACATACAAACACTGAGGCCCAGTCGGCGGGCCTTGAACCTGGGTCTCCTGAAGGCCCCCTCCAGTCTGCACACCAGCTTCCGTCTTGTTTTGACACGGCCTCCCTCCCTCTCCCTCTCCATCCCCAGACCCAGGATGGAAAAACACCTGGCTGAGCCCCACCCGAGCTTCAGGCTGCCTACAGCCCCTCCTTGGAGGCCCCATGCTGGGGGTGTGAGAAGAGGAGGGGGATACTAGTGAAAAGGGGAGAGGCTGATGCATTTCCCCCTCCGTGTTGCAGGAGGCTGCAACCTACCCGCGCCTGGACTTCTGCCAGCCTCCCTAATCACCTCTTTTCCTTTCCCCATCCAGGGCCTCTCTCTGGGGAACCCCTCCCCCAACCTCTGTGCCCTGGGCAGAGCAGCACAGCTGTTTCCAGGATGGTGGTTTGGGCCTGGGCAGGCTGTACCCACAGCACTGACTCCTGCCCAGTGCCTGTCTTGCCTCGGCCTCCGTAGGGAATTGCCTTACCTCAGCTCCCTGGTTCAAAGGTCTTGGGGGGCTGCCAACACAGCCCCTCCCGGCCCTGCCCAGGCCCCCTCCCCCAGTGCTAGAGCACATCCCCTCCTACCGTGGGCAGGCCGGGCGGGCGGAACTGTCCATCGAAACCCTCCCTTAGCCGCTGGGGCAGTGGGGTCTGGGCCAGGTGCTTGGTGCTGCCCCCTCGTTAGTGGCCTGCTGGGGTTTCCGTCACTTAGGGCTGGTTACCAGGCAACCGCGTCGGGAGGGCTGGCCCTGGCTGAGGCTGGCACAGCGGCTGCTGCTGAGGGGGAGGCGTGCAGCCAGGCCAGGGTCACGGTCAGGAGGCCTCTTGCTCCTGGGAGGGGTGGGGGTGGGGCCTCAGCTCTGCAACCTCAGAACTCTGGTCATTGTCTCAGCTTAGCCTCACAGCCCAGCCCCAGGAAAGGGGTCTCCAGGGCCCTCCATGGTCCTCCACACAAACACCCATACTCAGAGCCCTCGGGTTCCTGGGAGCTTGTGGGGAGGCTGAGTGGGAGCAGAGGGGGACTGGGCCCTGTTCGCCTTATTGACCACCACCCTGTGGCCTGAGGTGGGGGACAGGAGGAGTCAGGTTTCCCAGTGCACAGGTCTAAATCCTGCCCTGCCTTTTTTTTTTAATTAAAAATTTTTGTCATGTTTATTTATATTTGAGAGAGAGAGAGAGAGCACGCGTGTGAGCGGGGGAGGGGCAGAGAGAGAGAGGGAGACACAGAATCGGAAGCAGCTCCAGGCTTCGAGCTGTCAGCACAGAGCCCAATGTGGGTCTTGAACCCACGAACCGTGAGATCATGACCTGAGCTGAAGTCAGACGCTTAATTGACTGAGACATCCGGGTGCCTCATAAGTCCTTCCCTGCTTCTTAATGGTTGTGTGGCCCTGGACATGTTAATGCCTCGTCTGAGCCTAGGTCGCGCGTCTGTGGAATGGGGCATAACCTGTCTCATAAGGCAGCGTGCAGTACATAAAGTGCTCAGGGAAGCGCCTGTCGCATAGTCTCCTCTCCATACCTGTTCGTTCCCTTCCTCCAAACCCCAAGCTTCCCACGTTACAGGGAACCAGCAGTACAGATGCTGACAGCCCACACACTGGCCACCCCGTTGCCAGGTGATTGGGGGACATGTCATCCTCATGTCCAAGAAGAGCCTTGTGCCCCCACCCTGTCCCTTGCTTGCCCCGTTCCTCCTGCCTTGTTTTTTCAGTGTAATACTCATATAGCCCTTTACTATGCAGCAGGGCACCAGTTTAAGGGCTTTACAAATATTAATGCATTAATTTATTTAATCCATTAATGGATTAAGTCACTTAATCCGTTTATTTTATTAATCCATTTAATGGATTAAATGAGGTAATGCTGAGGTAGGCCTGGAGAGTTGTGTGGGACAGGGGCCCGGGCACACCTCCTTGCCATGCTGGTGTGGCTTCACCTGGCCGCTAGGTTAGATGCCAGTCCTGCCTCTTTCCACAAAGCCAGGCTGGGCTGGTGTAGCTGTGGGCAGGTCAGAGTTTCAGGAAGAGCAGTGATGGCTAATTAAAACTTTGGCTCAGGGAGGCCCTCTCGAGGCAGGGATTGCCTCAGTCAGCTCCCTTGGGGAGCTCCCCTAATTGGACCCACAGGCCCTAGTAATGATGCAAACTCACCAGGTAGAGGATAACAGGCAGGGAGGAGGGGAAAGAGAGAAGGAAACAGGTTGACAAAAAAAAAAATAATAATAATAATAACAAGCCCCCTCTCACTGTGAGGGGAATGACTTGGGAGTTGCCAGACTGTCACTAAGTTGCTGTGTGACTTTGGGTAAGTGGTTTGGCATCTCTGAGCCTCCATTTCCTCATTGGAAAGTGAAGATAATAAGAGCTCCTGGAGGGTTGCTGTGAGAAAGAGTGTAGAGAAAGTTCCAAGCACAATACCTGGCCCAGAAGTAGGGGGTCATAATATTGGAGCAATTATTATCATGTTATTAAACCAATATTATACCAAATACCTTTTGTACCAATGATCTCATTTAGTTTTGGGGGCATTGGCTCCCTGAAGTCTCTCCTGATTGCCTGAGTGGGGGTCCTGGGCCTGGTGAGGGGTGTGGAGGAGCAGGAGCAGAGGGTGTGGGTGTGGGTCAAGTAGCAGGTCCCAGAGCAGTGTGGGATGCGGAGGGAGCCAGAGCCTGCAGAGTGGGGAGGACCTCGCTAGGCAGCGAGGAGCAGCGAGGGGGTACTTGGTGGGGTGAACAGCCGGAATAAAGGCCTGGAGACCAGAAAGAATACAGAGTGTGGACAGGAGCCATGGGCAGCCAGGCCAGAGCTGCGATCTGTTGGGATACCTAGGCCAATGTGAGTGACAGCCACATGCTGCCCTGCTGAGGCCAGAATGCTCCCTAGCTCCAGGGTGCCGAGAACATCTGCGCCGTGCGGTGGGCTGTGAAGCCGGGAATCTGGGATCTGGGCGAGGGAGGAGGGTGCCACTTGTTGCCTTCGGGTTGCAGCAAAGTGGCCTTACTGAGTCCCTTGCCCTCTGTCTGGAGTCAGCCTCATCCCCAGTCTGTGAGGTCTCTCTGATCACGGGGCATGAGTCCATCGCCCTCCCCGCACACCCACCGACTCTCTAGCCCCCTCAGAGGCCGTATAGGCCTGTTCTCAGGATAGGGCCCAGGCCCAGGTCTAGAAAGAGTCAGGGCCTGCATGGGGTGAGACCAGACCCCTCCAAGATGACCCAGATCAATGATGTCACTTCTATTCTCACAAACAGCCTCCAATGGCACCCTGCCCGGGGTCTGCCAGGTCTTCAGCAAGCCAGGAAACCCCCAGGACAGGGTGGGGGGGGCCTCCCTTCTCCTTGAGGGCTCCCCAGAGCAGAGCACTCTGTCCCCGCAAAGTGCTCCCCATGAACCCTTCCAACAAACAGGGCCCAGAAGGACAAGTCCTTCTGTGGAGGGAAAGCCACGGCCAAGGTATAGAGGGGACCGGGCTGCATTTCAAAGCAGCTGGTCAGCGCTAGTGAGTCAACAGTTCCTGAACAAACACGGCCCTCTGGACCTGGGCCTCTCTCCTCACCCTCTGCTAGCAGCCCCCTCCCCTCCTGCCAGCCGGCCAGTCCTGTCAACCAGGCCATCTGTAGCTCACTCTGGCTCCAATTAGCTCAGTAATTAGCACCTCATCAGGCCTGTCTACCTTTGAATGGCTCTCCTGGGAAGAGGTGTCAGGAGGTCCCTGTGACCTTGGGGGCCCAGAGCTGTGGCAAGTCCAAGCAGGCCTAGGGGCCAGACTGCAAGGTCTCCCAGCAATCACGGTGCCCCCTAGCACTTGCTGGAATGGGTTTCCCAGCACAGGGCATTGGATCGAAATATTCCTCTGAGATTGGAAGTTCCTCTGAGATTGGCAGCTGGGAAGTAACGGAGTCCCAGGCAGGACACGGCTTCTCCCAGCAACCCCCCCAGCAACTCCCAGGACCCCGCATTTGCACCCCTGCACACCTCCTCACCAGCTCTGCCTACGCAGGAATCTCTGGCTGGCTAGGATATCCAGGAGATGGGCAGGGCAGTGGGGTTGGGTAGGAGGACAGTCAAGTCCCCAAGGTCCCCTAGGGAAGGAGGCAAAAACAGTTGGGGTCAGATAGGAGAGCTGAGAGTGGGGTGGCCTGCGGCTGGTGGGGTCAGAGAAGGCCTCCTGCAAAAGACAAAAGTAGGTGGTAAGTCATGAAGTGCTGTCAGAGTGTGTGGGGTCACAGCACGGTGGAGCGGCTGCGGGGGCGGGGGCAGGCAGAGATGTCCCCTGACTGAGCTCAGTTTCCCCATCTCTAACATAGGACATAGGGGTCAGAGAGGATTCGAGGGGTAGGGTATGGGATGGGCAATAGTGCTATGGGGGTAGGACACAGGTGGCATTGGCACCCAGGCCACCGTGTAGGAGGTGAGCGGCCAGGAAAGCCACATCTCATCTCCCTCTCCCAGACTCAGAACAGCACTGGCCCCAGGAATGGGGCGTCCCATTGCTCAGGCTTGGGGGAAGGGGTGCATGTCGGGCCTGAGTAACGAGTGCGAAAGGCACAGGGGACCTAGACAGACAGGAAGTCAGCCCCACCACAAGAGGAGGCCCTTAGATCGAGGCAACCTGGAGCTGCTGGCCAGCTGTGGTCAGTCACGGAGCTAGCCCCCGGCAGCAGGAAAGGCACACACCCTGCAGAGGCTCACTGCTGGTAAAGTCTCCTGCTCTCAGCCCTGGGTGCCCCCAGCCCAGGCCAGTCCATCTTCACCCCTATCTGGCTCCCAGTCCCAGCTCTGACCTCATTCCTATCCCAATTCTGAGGCAACAGCTAATAAACACACCAGGACAATCCTAATAGGGACAAAAGGCCTGCAGTGGCTTTGTCCAATCAGGGAGAAGCACCCATGTTTCCCTGTCTCTGGTGGGCAACTGGAAGGGCACTGTGGCCCCTGGCGGTGTCATCCATAACCACAGTGATCTGAGTGGCCCCGTCCAGGAGTCCCAGGGACTTTCTGCGACCTGCGCCACAGGCGCCATGTCCTGACACACTGCCCACAGCCCAGCGGAGGCTGGGACCACAGTCCCTGTTTGTACCCAGAAGTGGCAGCATGAAGCCCTTGAGGGCAAAGAGTCCCAGAAAGCACTTTGGGGGAACTGGGGAGACTTTGTCCACTGCTGAGCCAGGCTAGGAGGGCTGTGGGAGATGAACCCAAGACGTGGGGCTGGACTTGGCCACAAAAGGCCCCCACGGCCCCCACCGCCCACCCAAGCACAGCTTTCTCCATGAACTGCCCTCAGCAGGGCCTGCCCAGATCCCAGCCACCTCCTGCAGCCCCTCAGGTGGCCAGCATCCCTCTGGACGTTGAGGGGCTCCCTGATTGGCTGGCCCCATGCTCCAGGTTCAGTGGGGAGTACAATGCCATTCACTCCCCAGGAGCCAATCCCTGGGGAGTCGGGACTGTCACTGTGACCTGATATGTTTCCACCAGGATGCCAGGCTCCCCACCCAATGACAAGTCAAGACAGGCCTCACAGAGCGGCACAAGGGCCCTCCCTGATCTCAGGAATGTGCTCCTGAGGCCAGGGGACTGGAGGGAAGGGGGCCCACCCTCTGTGCCCATGCTCGAGTGGCCAGGGGAGTTTGGTGCCTGTCCTTGGCTCAAATCCTGCCTCTGCTACTTCTCAGCCGTGTTGCCTTAGGCAAGTCACTTCACCTTCCTGAGCACTGTTTATACAGGCAGAAAATTGGGACAACTGTCACCTACTTTTATGGGACAGCCAGGCAGGCTAATCGAGGCTGTGGACATGGGTGAGCATGTGAACCTGAGCTGGGACATGGCAGTGCTCCTGGAGGAAGTGAACCCGAGGGGCTGGGGGGACCCAAGCTGGGCTGTGCAGCCAGCGGTGCCCATGCCTATGGGGGACTGTCTGGCCTGGGACAGGCAAGGGCACCCCTTCTCCTAGTACAGGCCTGCCCATGATGTGCACTGCTCCCCAGCCCTACTCAGCCTTCCTTCCTCTATCTTCCTCTCTTCCCCATTTCCTGCCCTCTCTCCTCCCCACCTCGCTGCCCATGGGCTTCGTCCAGGGCTGCTGACTCCTTTTGTCATGAAAATAGTACCAGTGCAGCGACTACAGGTCACGAAGCTTACTGGGCTTTCCTGCGCAACCATCTCCCGAGCCAGGGGTTCACAGTCCTGTTGTGCAGAGGAGGAAGCTGAAGTGAAGTGACTTGCTCAAAGTCTCACCACCAGGAAGCAGCAGATCCAAGGGTCAAGCAAGCCTAGAGTCCCTCCCTCCCAACACTGTGCTCTGTTGCCCAGAATGGAGGCCTCCTGGCAGAGTGAGACTCACAGGGGCGGAGACGGATGAGAAGGATGTCACGTTCACGCAGGAGCACCCCTGTGTGCAGACAGACCTCCAGACATGGCTTATCATGCATTCTTTCCCTCATTCATTCATTCATTCATTCATCTGCTTTCTTTCTCCAGATGCTGTACACTGGCAGGCCTGGCAGGCCGGGGGTGTCAGTGACCTGTGTGTGTGCTCACAGGAGCTACTAGTCACAGCCCGAAAGACCACTAGCCACTCCTTCCTGGCTTAGAATAAGGAGGTACTGGGAAGGTGGGTTTGGGGGTGGGGGGGCTCAATCACCCACTCCCCCCTCTCCAGCTTTGCTCCCAGCACCGCATTCCTGGCACCTACTGCTTTGGGGGTTGCACCAAGTTCTTCCACCAGACCAGCATCCTGGCTGCACCCCAACCTGACTCTGTGACCTCAGGCACATCCCTGGACGTGGTTGGGCTGCTTTCTCATCTCTAAAATGGGGCATATGCCTTTCTTCTGTTCTTATTGTGGAGGGGAGGAAGGTAGGAGGTCTTGAATGGAAGCACTGTGCGCTTTCATATTGATATCTCCTCCTCTCCCGCCCGCCAGGGATAGAGCTGGTCCCCCTCCAAACAGCTGCCCTAGACAGGACCTAGGGTTGGGCGAAGACCCAGCTCACCCAGGTGGAGTCTCTCCCTCCGGATCTGCTCAGAGGAAAAGGCATGGGCAACCCACTCCACCCTCAAGGTAGCCCCATCACTTTTTGCCAGGAGTCCTCTGCAGGGCGGTTCCACTGGGCACCCCCCAGCTTCCCATCCCTCTAGCCTCTACCTGCTTCCACAAGGCCCTGGGAGCACCCCGTCCCCTCCGTCCCTATTTTCCATCTTTTTTTGAGGCCCACCTGCCTTCTCTTTCACAAGACCCTCTTTGCTCAATGTGCCTCTTCTGTGGGTCTGTGGCCCGCAGGCGCGCCCAGCTCCCCTCATCCCCTCCTTCAGTGCAAGGTCCAAGCCCAGGCTGCCCCAGCCCCACCCCTCCCGGGCTGGAAGATGGGTACAATCCAGACAGGGGTTGAATACCAGCTCAGTTTCCTCATTGGTAATTTGGGAATAAAAATACCTAAAGATTATGTTGTGACACTAAATTAGAAAAGCAATGTAGCTGGTGTATAGGTCAATATAAGAAATAGGAACAAGCGGATAAACAAGGAACAAACTCTTGAGTCTGTTCTTTTTTAAAAAAAACTTTCTAATGTTTATTTCGAAAGAGAGAGACAGAAAGCTCACATGTTCGAGTAGGGGGCGGCAGAGAGAGAGAGCATCTTGAGCAGACACCTCCGTGCTGTCAGCACAGAGCCCGACACAAGGCTCGACCCCAGGAAATCGTGATATCATGACCTGAGCCTAGATCAAGAATCAGATGCTTAACCAGCTGAGCCACTCGGGTGCCCCTAACTTCTTAAAACAATGCCAAAACTCTAGTTAGCAACCTTCGGTACTAGTGTATTACTAGGAATTCCCATCCTGGAGGGTGCCACAGACTGGATACCCTCGTAGAGGCAGACTGCCCAGTGGAGGCTGGCCTAGGGAGGCCTCAGAAAAAAGTGGGAGACTGAGTCAGGCGTCAAGATGAGGAAAGCCTGCGAGGCCCGGTTGGGCTGTCTCTTACTTTGCAAGGTCGAGAGCAGCAGCCCAGGACCCACACTTTGTGTGGGACCCAAGGCTACCCGAGGGGCCTCCATTCTTCAGCTGTCAGCAGAGGCTCCCCAGAGGGCAGCTGCTAGCCCACATGGACCAGGAAAAGGAACCACTCTGGGCACCAGGACACCTGACTGGGGAGCAGAGCATGTACCTGATTTCAGGGGCTAGACACCATTTCAGCTGGACACCTTTGCGGACTATCCAACCTGCAACTGGAGGAACCCTGTGAGCCCCCAGTAACTCTGAGGAAGGCAGCAGCTCACATTCGCCAGGTAGACTTCCCACACAGGAGCTCTCTGTGTGCCCATGGCCTCGAGGCCCACTGCTCCCCAAGCCAGACCCTCTCCCTCAGGCCCTCAGCACCCACTGGCACAAAGCAGCGTGGGTGTTAGACTTTTACCAAAGGGTGGGAGGATGAGGAAGATCAACATCCTAACTCAGAACAAGCAAGGCTGACAAGCGGTGGCCGTCTTGTTTTGTTAATTTTTGTTCAATGTTTATTTATTTTTGAGACTAAGAGACGGAGTATGAGCAGGGGAGGGGCAGAGAGAAAGGGAGACCCAGAATCTGAAGCAGGCTCCAGGCTCTGGGCTGTCAGCACAGAGACCGACTCGGGGCTCGAACCCACAAACCATGAGATCATGATCTGAGATGAAGTTGGAGCTTACCTGACTGCGCTACCCGGGCGCCCGGGGCCATCTTATTTTCAAATCCTTCAGCTATTTCTTGTTCTGCCATGCCCCACTCAGGTCACAGCTTACAGGTATCTTCTTTTCGGGTCCCTTCTTCCCCCTTGTCCCCCTTGTTCTCCTGTCCTCATTCATAGCGATGTTGCCCTCCACCATATGTGCAAACTGGATTAAGATTCCACAAGCTGCACCCGTTCTCAGCCGGGGCGCCCTGGGGCCACGTAGAGAAACAGATGAAGGAGGATAGAAAGATCTTTTTCTTCCAGAAATTTCTTCTTTCCCACAAGTTTGGTCCCTGTCTCATCTCAACTTTTTAAATCTGTTAACGTTGATCGCAGACACCTTTTAGATTGTGAGCACATGCCACAGGTTTATCATAAACTGCTTAGCAAGGGAAGCAGTCAAGGAAAACAAAACACACTAGATTCCTCCAGCATTCTGGGAGAAGCTGTGCAATGCAGTGGTTTGGAGCACGAACACTAAAGCCAGACTGCCCGGTTTCAGTCCCACTTTTGCACCTTTCTAGCTGAGTGACTTTGAGCAAGTTTATTTAACTTCTCTGTGCCTCAGGGCACCTGGGTGGCTCAGTCAGTGAAGCGTCCAACTCTAGGTTTCAGCTCAGGTCGTGATCTCACGGTTTCGTGGGTTCGAGCCTCACATCAGGCTGTCCACTGGTGACGCAGAGCCTGCTTGGGATTCTGTCTCTCTCTCTCTCTCTCTCTCTCTGCTCCTCTTCCACTTGCACTGTCTCTGTCTCTCTCATATTTAAAGAAAAAACAAATTTCTCTGTGCCTCAGTTTCTTCACCCACGAGTAATGGATACTAATAGTGCTTATCTCATAGGGTTGTTGTTTGTGCCTAAAATCTAGTTGGATTCAAATTAAATGAATTCATCACCGTTAGCTACTAGCACAGTGCCTGGCACACAATAAGCATGACAAGAGCGTCAGCTACTATGATTATGAGCAAGTTTATATAGGAGAAGAAACAGGAATGTTAGATAAGGTTGTTTAACTACGTACAGGTCTGGTTAGCTTTACAGGGCTGTAAAGCTGTCACATTTGTATCAGCTGCGTGGGTTAAACCTGGGTCACACCAAGCAGGACCATCCCTCCAAATTGCTGGATGTGGGCTGTTAATCAGAAACACCAGCTGTACTTGTCTTTTTTTTTCTTCCTTCCCTTCTTCCCTCCCTTCCTTCCTTCCTTTCTTTTCTTTCTTTCTGCACCTGTGAATGACTATCAGAAATATCTTGTAATCAAGCAGCACCTTGGGGATGGGAGGTGGCAAAGAGAATGAGAGAGCAGAGAAGCCTGTGGTGGTGCTGGCAAGGCTGGTGGAAGGCTCTGTTGCCAGTCAGAGATGGCCAGGAGGTGCTGGGCACTGAGGCCTGGGACTGGGCAGCTGAAAGGCCTGTCTGTGGTCCTGGCCACGGGAACAGCTCTCAAGGGCCAGCCATGGTTCCTGGCCACTGGCTACACTGTCTTCTGAACCCTTGCCCTGCATGAAGCTCCTTCCCTAAGTTCCCAGAGCCTTGGCAGGCCCCGGAGCCCTCTGCCCAGCCTTCTGCTGGCCTGAGTGTCCCATGGAGGCAAGACTACAGGAGGACCCAGCCAGGCTGAGCTGAGAGCCAAGAGGGGCTTGGCAGCTTCCCCGAGGGCTGGCAGGGCGCCTCCCCCTTCTCCACTCCCCACTGCCGAAGCTGGTCAGGACCTGACACAGAGCATTCAGTTCAGTTCATAAAGCCTGGTGATGTTGTCTGGTAAAAGCAAACCCAAAGATGCAAGGTTACCTGACATTTAGTAGTTCTTTCCAATAGGAGTATAATACCAACCGCATATGTTTTTTTAAGTTTTTCTAGTAGACATGAAAAGAGTACAAACAGCTGAAATTCATTTTCATAATATATTTTATTTAACCCAGCTTATCCAAAGCACATGTAATCAATATTTGGAGCTATGCAATATATATTCTTTTAGCTCATGCTGTCTTTGAAATCCTGTGTGTATTTTACACTTCTTACACTTATCTATGCGGACTAGTCACTGTAGGGGAGGAAAAAATGTTTCCTCTACTCACATAGGTGCAGTTGCAGGGACTACATTGACAAAAGCCAATTAACAGGAGAAAAAGGGATATTTGTATGCATACAGGATCCAATAAAGGAACAAAGGAAGTAGCAGACTCCTTAAACTATTGCAAATAAAGGTTTACATACCTTAGTAGGGAAAATCGAGTGGAGAGAAATGGTTCAATGGGAAAAACAAACCGATTTCTTTAGGAAAGACACACGGATTTTTAGGAGAACATAAGATAAGAAAGTTTGTGGCAGTATTTATCTACATGGGTGTGGATGGTCTCTCATCTTCTTCCGGGCCATAAAACTCTCTTGAAGACAGGATTTATGGTAGCCTCACTTCCCAGAAGTTGTTGCTTTTAAGTCAGATAAGGGAAGTTTTGTTCTTCATTGATTGACTCTCAAATGTCTTAAAATAATCTTCATGCCAACTCTGAGGTTCTGAGTGGGTCCCCACACCCCATTTCAAGTGCTCAACAGCTCCATGTGGCTGGTGGTTTTCTTACTGGACAGCAGAGGCGCAGAATCACCACATCTTCCAGTCCGAGGCCTGGGCTCTCCCCAGAGATCTCAGCAAACATCCTCTCTGCTGCCTCCCTCACCAGCTCTGGCCCACATTCTGCTGGAGGTCTTCCGGGCTCGAGGTGCCTGCTGCCTTCTCAGGCAGCCTGTTCCTCTCAGGCCCCAAGGGGAGAAGCTTTTGATGTTGCGAAGAAATCTCCCTTCTGGTTGTGCAACCCAGTATTTTTTCCAAAGCGCTGGGAGAGTGATTGGCTGCGACTAAGTTTTTCACTTTACCCAGAGGGTCTAGGTCCGCAGCAAGTGGGGAGAGGGGGATGCTAGGATCCTAGGATCCTAGTATCCTAGGATGCCAGGATAGAGGTCATCCTTCTTCAACGAGGCTAAGTGGTCCCTAAGGCCCTCGGGGGCCGCGACTGCCTTCTGGGTCAAGAGGCTTTGAGAGCACCCACCACTCGCTTAAAGTCGAAAGCCGAGTCGGAGTCACTGCCCATCGCAGGGGCTGCCTTTCGCCCGGGGCCCAGGGGCTGCCTTTCGCCAGGGAGCATCTCATCGTCCCCCAGCTGGCAGACACTCAGTCCTAACGCAGCCCCTGGTTTCAGAGATGGGGACACTGAGGCGCAGTTTCTGCGCGGCCAAGACAGAGGCCCCACCCTCGAGCCGCACCAGATCTCCTCGAAGCGCCCCCCCCCCCCCCCGGCCTCCGGCGAGAGCGCGGAGGCCTCCCTGCCCGGTAGTCCGGGTCAGGCGGGCGCCTCGCCACCCCCGCTCCTCGGACAGCGGCGGCGAGAGGGCGGGCGAGGCCCGCGGGGACCTGGCCGCCGAGGCAGGAAGCTCCCGGGAACCGTGATGTAACTCGGCGCCCGGCTTGCAGCAGAAGCCCCCAGGCGCCGCGACCGCCTGTTTACCCCAGTGGGTTCGGGCCGGGGGGCGGAGTCACCGTCGCTAGCCCCGCCCCGGAGCCCCGCCCCGGAGTCTGCCCCGCTCCCTCCGGGAGCGCTGCCTAGTCCTGGGGCATCTGAAAGTCCAGGGCCTCGGAACCCGCTCCCGGAGGTCGCTCGGCGCCCGCGGGAATTGGTCCCGTTTCCGCCTCAGACGTCAGAAGACCCGGAGCAGCGGCAGTGTCAATGCGTGACTCCGAAATGGCCTAAGCCCCCAAAGCAACTCAAAATAACATTCCAACTAAATAAAAAGCTGGTGCTTGGAAGGCCCACGAAGCCTCAAGACAAGGGCCCTCCCTTTGAACACACTAGCGTATTCACGGCGGTGGTGGCAAGTTCCCGTATCTCTTTAGGTCTCCGTTTTATCATCTGTACAATATGGTGCATTGCTGTGACAGTCTCTGATTCTACGCATTGTGCCCCTTCAAGAGTCTGTGAGGGCTGGGGGCGGGGTGGGGGAAGGGAAGTCTCTAGCACTTCCCAGGGGCCCTTTCTAATTTTGCTGGCCTGGAGAGGGAATTTGCTCTTGACTGGAAAAAGTTGTTAACACCCTGGGGGGTTGAAGGGCACAACTGCCTAGCGACTGGGACTCAATGTGGCCTCCAAACTCTTTTGCGGCAGCCCTCCCCAACCCCAGCCCCATGCCCAGGTCTGGCTCACTGGGGCCAGTGGAGGAGAGCAGGGGCTGTTGGGCCCACAGCACCCACCCCAGCTGAGCTCTTGGGCCAGACACAGGCCTCCCCCAGCCTGTCCCCCTCCCCACAGGCAGAAGACAATACAAGATGTGGCTGCATGACAATGGATCTGAATGGAGCCCACAGTTTGGACAATGCTGAGGCTAACAAGAACCCCAGCAGCTGTGGCCTGTGTCCACTGCCAGGATTTCCCCACCCAGACTCTCAGTTCCCTGGTGAGGCAAGAGAGCTGAGTCCAGGTGAGTAATATGAGACACAGAGAGAGCAGGGTAGCTCCCGGTCACCGCGCAGGTTGGTGCGCTGCAACTAGGATCCAGATGCTTGCTTCCAGTCCTTCATGCTCGCAGGCTTGTGAGTGAAGGAGCCCTGGGGGTGGGAACAGCTCAGGACAGCTTCCTGGACTGGAGGTCTGACGAGGCAAGGCAGGAAGGGCAAGACTGGGAGAGGGTGTGGGGCTGGAAGGGCTCCCTGAGCTGGGAGGTAAGAAGAGAGGAAAAGAAGCAAGGGTACGGGCAGTCCTACCAGAGAAGTGACCTGGCAGTGGGTCAGGGGCTACCAACTAGTCCAAGCTTAAGGGTCCAACTAGTCCGAGGCTTCAGCGAAGTTCCTGAGTAAGGGCAGCAGACCCAGTGCAGGATGGGAGACTGTCGGTTTGGGTGTGAGCTTTCTGGTCCCTTCTCCACTTCAGGCTCTCGCATTTCCCAGCCCTTTCTTCCCTCTGTGGGGCTGGGTTTCCTCGTCTGTAAAATGGGGGTCAGCTCTCTGTTCTGCTCATGGCTGAGAAGGTGCTTTGTGATAGAACTTTACATACGTAAGGGTGTGAGAGACTAGTATACAAATGTGATAAAGAGAATGGGGTCAAGGGACACCTCTTCAAGGGGCTCTTACCTTCTCTGAATTCCCTGGCCCAGAGGAAGAGGCTTCATACAATTGCTTTCCCCAATCCTGCCAGCATGTCTGGGAGGCCCCTGGGCTTAGCAAATATTTGTGCCCCTGATGTAGTCACTGGCTGCTGGAACGTTCTGTCCTGATGCTCATTTATACAGGCCTCTGCCTCAGGCTGTGGAGATCCTGGAAGAGGACAAAACTGCAGGGTTGGGACTTCTGGGTCCTTCCCCCAGCTCCCCTCTACCCTGCTCCTCCTGAACACTTTGGTCCTAGTTATTCTTACAGCTCAGAACCCTGAGGTAGGCTCCGCACAGGGACAGGGGACACGAGGCGCTAATGAGCCTCTCCGAAGAGCTAGGACTTGGGTCCAAATGTGAGTTCAGCAGTTGTCCTGCTGTGCGGTCTTGGGTGAGTCCCATCACCTCTCTGAGCTTAGCCCCTCATCCCTGTAGCAGTGGTGAAGTGGTTTGGGTCAGTGCCTGGCTTTCTTCCCTGGCCTTCCTTCCATGGCTCCGCACTGTCCCCACAGACGTTTGGGCCTTTGGCTTTAGTCAGTAAAAAAAAGAGTAAGAAGTTTCCAGTGTTATTTAATGCTCTGTGCAACGGTGTGCTGGTAAATGTTTAACAATCAGCTCTAAAAAAAAAAAAAAAAAAGTCCTGTTTTACAGCATTTGCCCGATTTCTGTACTGTTAATATTATCACCATGGTCGTTTTAAGCTTCAAACATGATGTCACTGAACGTGGAGTCGGGAGCCAATGAGCTGGCCCCAGTACAGGCTGCATGCAGGGTTGGCCACATCGATTGCCAGGCCGAGTGCAAGGAGAAATTACAGGGTCCCTTGTTCAAAAAGCAGAAGGGAAAGCTTTTTCCTCTTTTCTGTGAGTTCTCTCTCAATCCAGCATAATGTTCTTTTTATTTATTTAACGTTACACTCCTTCCAGTATGGGGATGCTCACAGGGCAGGTGCAGGCCTGCCAATGAGGGGGGTGGAGGTGGATGAGCCCCAAGACTTGGCTTGCGTTTATGGGGCCTACCAACTACCAGGTTGCTCCCCCCGCCAGACGGATCCTGCTCCGATCCAGAAAGATGACCCACGAAGTCAAATCAGGCCTCTTCCCTTCCCAGAGGCCTTCAGTCTAGACCCAGGTCCCAACCTCCAAGCCAGGATACACTAGGCACCCAAATGAGATTGGGAGAGGGGTACCTGGGTGGCTCGGTCGGTTAAGCGTCCAACTTCGGCTCAGGTCATGGTCTCGAAGTCCGTGGGTTCAAGCCCTGCATCCAGCTCTGTGCTGACCACTCAGAGCCTAAAGCCTGCTTCGGATTCTGTGTCTTACTCTCTCTCTGCCCTTCCCTGCTCATGCTCTATCGGTCTGTCTGTCTGTCTGTCTCTCTCTCTCAAAAATAAACAATAAAAAATTTAAAGAAAAAAAAAAAAGAAATGGAAGTGGGAGAGAGGCTCACCCTGGGCAAGTCACTGTGCTGAATGCATCATATCCCTGCCTGTCCCGGAAGGACGGCCAGTGGGGCGGGTGGGGAGGAGCAGGAGGCCAGGGGGGCCAGCACACCAGACCTCACGTTGGTGGGGGATCCCGGAGTGGGGGGAGGAGATACCAAAGAGATTCTCAAACCCTCCCTCCTCACGGAGCAAGCTCCCCACTTGGGGAAAGCACTCACAGGGCATTGCAAGCGGGCAGCTTGCTCAACAAACAAGACAGACGCACTGTTGTTACGGAACGTTGATCGCCCACTACCAGTCTCATCTCTTCCGTCTTATATTTGTAATGTGCCACTTTTCCCTTGGTGAAGTACTTTCTAAAAATGTGTCTTTTGCTTCTAAGCAAATGAAAGAACATTTTCTTTCTTTCTTTCTTTTTAATGTTTATTTATTTTTGAGAGGGAAGTGAGAGACAGAGTGTGAGCAGGGGAGGGACAGAGAGGGAGACACAGAATCCAAAGCAGGCTCCAAGCTCTGAGCTGTCAGCACAGAGCCCAACGTGGGGCTTGAACCCACAAACTGCGAAATCATGACCTAAGCTGAAGTTGGACGCTTAACCAACTGAGCCACCCAGGTGCCCCAGAAAGAAAACATTTTCAAACACCCAGTCCACTGCCCATGTGTACAACCTGTAATTAGCAGCATTCACTGGTATGTAGAACACTCAGGACTATAAAGCTTTTCTCCATTTGTCCTCGGGATTGAAGCCAAATATTGACCCAGTTTTAGCAAATTTAGAGCAGCAGCTTCTTGGCTTAAAATGTATTTCCACTTACTGTTTGTTCCCTGGAGGGGAATGACCGTGGTGTCCCCACCGTCTACTTCCTGATAGAATTTGGAAGGGACGCTCTTCATACAACACCAGCCCCAGGCCAGGGTGGTTTGGTTCAGTTTCTCAGGTGTGGCCAGAGGCTCCAGGCCAGCTGCTGGAGGGGGCCTCTCACCAGGGAGGAGGGCCACAAAGTGTGGGTCAAGGATGAGAGGACCCCAAAGCCTGATGACACAAGTTCAGCCTATGAATATGTACCCCTGAGCTCAAGTTCAGCCTTCCAGCTGTCAGGCTGTGCTGCACTGAGGAGGGAAAACGTCAACATTCACTCGCACGCACAAATCCCTGACAGCAGGCCACCCCAGCCCCTTAGCCCGATGTGTGTGCAGGGGCTTTGGCCACAAACCACTTAATAGCATATTGAGAAAAGCGGCCTGATTAAGGAAAAGTGGGCCTCCCTCTAGCATGTTCTCCAGTGGACTCCCCCATAATATTCAAACTATAATGTGCTTTAAGTCTACATCGGGCTCCTCTCATTTGCAGTCTTGGGCAAATCCCAGAGCATTATCCAAGCCTCAGTTTTTCCATCTGTAAAATGGGGAAATGATGCATATCTTCAAGGTTGTGGGCAGGATTAAACAGGATACACGTGTGGGTGTCCATGCTTATGTGCCAGACACAAAGCTGTTGCTACAATAAAAGATGGTATCAGGGGCGGCTATTATAAGCAATCAAATAGTAGAGATGGGGTCTGACTCACTTATGTGTCCCTAGTGTACCGTACGTGGTACTGGGAATGTGAGTTTTGTTACTGGGCCTTGGCTGGGCTGGGCTGGAAGGTGGCTTGTGCAGGTGTGGTCACAGGCAGCAGAAGGTGGAGGAGTGAGTGAGCTGTGCTGAGTCCCTGGGCGCCTTTCTCCCCTCAAAGAGCACTCAGAATTGGAGTACGGGGACCTGGAGGTCATATTCAGTCAGCGCCCTCATTTTACAGCGGGAGAAACCGTCAACCTGCAGTGAACACATTGTACTGATTCTACTGGCTTCAACGTGACTTTGGAACCCAAACAGAATAGCATCTGCAGGTGTAGACCTTGGGTGCTTGCACAGATTCACTCAGCAATCTGCTTTATTCCTTTTGGCTGGCACACCACCGGCACCGGGCCGCTCTCCACTTTTAGAATTGGAGAAGATACCACATGCTGAGGCATGGATCTCACCACCGAGGAACTTGGTGATGAACCCCTAAGAATGGATGCGTTCATTCCAACTGAGGTGAAACTCGACCAACAAGAAACAGGAGATGGGGAGCAGCTGGGCAGAGAAGTTCCTCCTCGTTTGTCTCGCCTTGGACTGCTCCAAGGTGCCATTCCTCCTTGTAACCCTTTGGCCACATCGCCATGCAGAGGGACATGCCTGCTTGTCGTGAGGATGCAGTCGGCGCGGTCACACCTCACACACTGCATTCCACCTCCCTGGCCTCCCTCCCTTTCCTCCTTCTCCTGAATAAAGTGTTAGCACGTTAGTCCTTAGTCCTTGCATCAAACTGTTTTTCACAGGACCCAGGATAAGATGGGTAGCATTTCCAATTACTCACACTTATTATATCATTATTCAACATTAAAAAAAACAACAACCCTAAAATAGGGACGCCTGGGTGGCTCAGTAGGTTGGGCAGCCTGCTCTTGATTTTGGCTCAGGTCACGATCTCAGGTTCAGTTCCTGAGTTCCAGCCCCGCATCAGGCTCTGTCTGAGCTGACGACAGGAGGGGAGCCTGACTGGGATTCTCCCTCTCTCTCTCTCTCCCTCTCTCTCTGCCTCTCCCCTGCTTGCTCAGGCACACAAGTGCCTCTCTCAAAAGAAATAAACTAAAGAAAAAAGATATTATAAAAGACCCTAATATAGAATCGTACACATTGCTTTGAGGCAGAAGTAAAAGGGCTGGGCTCCAGGTGGTCCGCTTCGCCGCTAGAGACGCTCTCTTTCGCCAACAGTGGTGACTGTCTAGAATGTTATTCTGCAGCAGCTCTGGTTTGAGGCTCTTCATGGCAATAATGGGGAGCCTCCTGATGGAGATTCGCCCTTTATTTCAAATTTTTTTGTGCATGTTGCTGAGAGACAGCAGGCACCCGGCATGGTTCTTAGACTCTGCAGCGGAGAACTCCGTTTTTGTCATTGTTTCCTGTGTGGAGTTTTTTCCACACCAACAGCCAATTCTCCAACTGGGTGCCCAGCCAGCCAGCTCGATTCTGACACTGTCTACCTGGAATTAGCGTCAGATCTTACAACTTAAAAGGCTCAGTCCCGCAAGACTACCCCCACGTCAGATGCCAGTTGCAAATGGGGTGCCTGTGCTACCCACACTTCTGCTGGGTGGACTATAAACTCAGGGGTTCCTGCAATCGCCCCCACCCCCCAGGTTCCATCATTTGCTAGAATGACTCACAGAACTCAGGAAAACACTTTACTTACACTTACCAGCTTATTATAAAAGATACAAATAAACCGTCAAAAGGAAGACATGCAGGGGACAAGGTAGAGGGGGTGAGGCATGGTGTTTCCGTGCCCTTTGCAGCTATGGTACTCACCCACCCTGCAGCTTCATGTATTTACCAACTCAGAGTCTCTCTGAATCTCATTGTTAAAGAGTTTTTATAATCTAATAGCCCTCTCTCCCTCCTCCCAGGTCAGGGTGGGTGTGGAGCTGAAATCACGGTATTTGGTGCTTCTGGTGATCAACCTCCATCCTGAAACTATCTTGTGGGCCACCCACCCTAAGTCACCTCATTAGCATAAATTCTAAAGTTTATTTATTTTGAGAGAGAGAGATGGAGAGTGGAATAGGGGCAGAGAGAGACAGAGAGAATCCCAAGCAGCCTGATGTGGGACTTGAACTCACCAACCATGAGATTATAACCAGAGCTGAAATCAAGAATTGGATGCTCAACCAAAGGAGCCACTCAGGTGCCCCAATTACATATATAACATTTGTTATCATACCACAGTTCGCCTAAGGGAGTTGCCATTCATGTCTTCACTATGATTGGCTACATGCAAATTAGCTAGCCCCTCAAACATGGCTGCAAGTCTGATAAATATGCAAATTAGGCAACCCTCCTATGTTGATGCTAAGATGTGGTCACCATATCGCTGGGACTCACAATTCATGGAGTGATACTCTATATTTTGGGTATATTCTATAGAGTTTACATGCCCTCTTCAGATCTTCAGGACTGAAGACCAGGTAGATGAGAAATGAAGGCACTGAGACCAGAAGGACAAGCAAAGGCCCAAAGGTCCACAGTAAGACAGTGGCAGAGATGGGTAGAACACCTAAGTCCTAGGGCTTCAGCCCAGAGTCCCGCCCTCTGCAGCCAATGGCTTCTTCCTGTAGTATGACATTGCCTCTGCTGGCCATGTGGCCAGCTGGTGTCCTTGCCAGCCCCACTGTCTCAGGACTGAGGACTATTAGAGCTAGGAGGGACATTATTACCCCACTGTGAAGACAAGGAAATGGAGGCCCCAAGCTACAGAGCCATTGGTGGCGGAGCCAGACACAGGACTCACAGCACCTGTGGTCTGGCCCCAGCTCTGGGTGTGACTGGCTCAAATCCCAGCTCCACTGCTTATTCTTTGTGCCTTGGGTAAGTTAACCTCTTTGTGCCTTAAGTTTTGTTTTTGTTTTTATTTTTATTTTTATATTTCTCCCTCCCTCCCTCCTTCCCCCTCCCTCCTTCTTTCCTTCCCTCTCTCCCTCCTTCCTTCCTTCCTTCTTTCTTCCTCTTTCTTTCCTTAGTGAGCTCTACACCCAGTGTGAGTCCTAAATTCATGACCCCAAGATCAAGAATCACATGTTCTATCAACTGAGCCAGCTAGGTGCCCAATTTTTGTTTTTATTAAATGAGGCTAACAATAGCATCCACCTCAAAGGGATATTAGGTGGATAAAATTAGGATCAATGAATTAGTACTATTATTATGATAATCATGTTGGGAGTACAAACATTTTCTCTACCTGCTTAGATCCAGCAGTTGAGGACCTATGAATTAAACTGACAGATTAAAAACTTAATAGGAGAAAAGATAAAGTTTATTCATGCCCTAACGCAGGAGCTCATGGAAAATGTGCTCAAAGAAGCAGTTAGAATTTGGGGCTCATACACCCGATTTTGTTTTCTGGTTTTATTGAGATTTAATTGACATACAACATTGTGTTAAGTTTAAGTGGTACATCTTGATTTAATACAGTTATGTATTGCAAAATGATTACCACCATAGGTTAGCTAACACCTCCATCGTGTCATAGAATTAGTATTGCTTTTTCATGGCGATAACAGTAAAGACGTACTCTCTTAGCAACTTTCAAGTATATAATACGGTATTATTGACCATAATAACCATGCTACACATTAGATCCCCAGAACGTATTCATGTTATAACGCAAAGTTCATACTCTAGGACTAACAACTCCCCTTGTCCCTATCCTCTTAGCCCCTGGCAACCAACACTGTATTCTCTGTTTCTATGAGTTCTGCACATATCGCCTATAAATGATATGTTACAGTATTTGTCTTTCTCTGCCTGACACTCAGCATTATGCCCTCAAAGTCCATCCATGTTGCCAATGGCAGATTTTCTTCTTTCTCGTGGCTGAATAATATTCCATTGCATATATGTACCATGTCTCTATTGGTTCATCCACTGATGGAAACTTATGCTGTTTCCATGCCTTGGCTGTGCTGAATTATGTTGCAGTGAACATGGGAGTACAGTCATCTCTTTGATATCCTGTTTTCATTTTCTTTACATGTATGCCTAGAAGGGGGGCTGTTGAAATATAGGGCAGCTCTATTTTTAATTTCTCGAGGAACCTGCACACTGTTTTCCACGGTGGCTGCACCAGTTTGCATTCCTACCAATAGTGCACCAGGTTCCCTTTTCTCCACATCCTTGCCGACACTTGTTATTTCTTGCCCTTTTTGATGACAACCATGCTAACAGGTGTGAGGTAATATCTCATTGTGGTTTTGATTTGCATTTCCCTGATGATGAGTGATGTTGAGCATCTTTTCATGTATCAGCTGACCATCTGGATGTTTTCTTTGGAGAAATCTCTATTCAGTTCTTTTGCCCATTTTTAGTTGGATTGTTTGTGTGGGTTTTTTTTTGCTCTTGAGTTGCACGAGTTCTTATATTTTTCAGATATTTTCCCCTTATCAGATGTTAGATACCACCTCAATAAGGGAAAGGGGAGGGGAGAAATGACACTTTATGGGAAAACAAATGACTTTTAGGAAAGATAAGTGGGCTTCTAGAATAGATGGGAGATAAGATCGTTTGGTGATAATGTCTGTTTAGGTGACTTCTTATCCTGGTCTCAAGTGACAGGAGTAAATCTTCTCTGGTTGCAAAACTCCTGGGGAGGGAATTTATGACACTGGAATTCTTAACCAACTGAGCCACCCAGGGCCCCCTATGATGCTGCAATTCTTTTGGGAGGCTCTGATCTTACGCAGATAAGGAGAAGTTAAGAAAATGAAGCTTCTTCCAGCATATACTGATTCTCAAATATCTTCTGCTCAGAATAATGCTTATGACACACGGACATATTTTATGGACCCCCAGTCATGCAGGGGAGACGGTGGGGTAGGATGGGAGACGCAGGCCAAAGCTGGAGGGCACCTGACGGTTTTCTAGATGCCTTCTAGGCTGTCCTTCCTGGCTGAGGTTGGGACACTTGGGGCCTCTGCTCTTTATCAGAGCTCGCTCAAGGTTAACCTGGAGCCATTCCATTCCCGACCTTTCTGACCCTGTGCAATGAGCTTCAGGCTACACTGCGGATTCTCATCCTAAGGTGAAGCTGGAATGGGGGATGGCGCTCACTGCGGGGCTGGGGATGTCGGTGAGGGCCATTTCTCCGTCTGGGGAGGCTGAACACTTTCCCTGCCCTCCCCATGGGGTCAAGGTCCCCCAGGGTGGAGAAGTGGCTGGGTCCCCCTCTGTAGAGCTGCTCAAGAAATTTGACTCTATCAAGTATATTTGACTCTCATAGCGGACCATTCTTTTATACTTCCTTACTCTACACGATAAGGAAAATAAAATGAATATATTTCATAATGAACTAGAGTTTGCATTTATCAGACAAAAATTATTACATCTCTTACTCTGTACCATCTAGTTTAAATTTTATTTTATTTTTAATAACTTTTTTTATTTTTGAGACAGAGAGACAAGACATGAGCAAGAGAGTGGACAGAGAGAGGGAGACACAGAATCTGAAGCAGGCTGCAGGCTCTGAGCTGCCAGCACAGAGCCCAATGCGGGGCTTGAACTCACGGACCGGGAGATCATGACCTGAGCCGAAGTCGGACACTCAACTGACTGAGTCCCCCAGGACCCCTAACTAGTTTAAATTTAAACAGAAATAAACCCTCCAAGCTGTCACAGAGTGGCGGGATTGAAGGACTCAAGTTCTGTTTCTTTGTCTTTGCAATCACTGGGCTTTCCTGGCATATTTGGAATCCACTGTTTACACACAGGACTATGTCCTGGCCGGCGGGGGCAGTGGTGGGGGCAGTCGGCTGGAGACAGGAATGGCCCAGAACGGGCAGTGGGGACCACTAGGAGCTACAGCTTGTTCTGTGTGTGTGTAATAGGGAGTTCTCTGAGTGAACGTTTATGTAGAACACAATATTTCCCAATTAGCAGTAAAGTTGCTGATTGGAAGCTTATTTTATTTATTATAAAAATTCAATAGTAATTGTAGCAATGGTTTAGAACTTTAATCAATGAAAGACTTTCAGAGAGGAGTCTTTTATCACTGACCTGATTTAAAAATGCTGGCACACGGTGAAAATATAAGGCATATAGACTTTATTATTGTTTTTTTTAATGTTTTATTTATTTTTAAGAGAGAGAGACAGCGTGAGCAGGGGAGGGTCAGAAAGGGAGGGAGACACAGAATTGGAACACAGGCTCCAGACTCTGAGCTGTCAGCACAGAGCCTGACACAGAGCCCGAACCCACAAACTGCAAGATCATGACCTGAGCCGAAGCTGGACGCTCAACCGACTGAGCCACCCAGGCGCCCCTATTATTGTTTTTAAACTCTCTTCATATGATGCCCCTCTTATTGCCTGCACTTGGGGTGCACAGGTCCCCCCATCCTGATCTTTGTACACCTATAGCATGAGCTGTCCCCACCTCTTGCCCACCCCTACCCCCCATTCCATCACCTTTCACCTTGGAGCCAGAGGCTGGCTGGCCACATTGTTGGGATGTCGGGCCCTAGGGCTGAAACTTCCTCCCGCTTTCTCTGGCCACCAACACCTCCCCACCCCAGAGGCCACCCCCCTCCAAGGCCTGGCCAGACAGCCTCAGTTCACTGGAGACAAGCTCTGAGAGATGGCTCATGTGGGGAAACTGAGGCTGTCAGAGGAAAGAAAACTCTCTTGAGGGCGAAGGGGCTGAGGGGGAGCATCTGGCTCAGCTCTGAGCCTCCTTGGTAGCTGCTAACTCCCAGCATGGCTTCCCTGGGACAGGAAGAAGAGGAAGGGATGTTTTTGAGACTGGCTGGGGCACTGTAGGGTGATTTGCATCTCATTTGAATGGGCTCCCCTGCCCCACACCCAGAGCACATCCACCTGCAGGACCCTAAGCCGCAGGAGGGTCCCTGGGGCCCCCACAAGCTCCCCTGTGCAGTGTCACAGAACCCCTTTCCCTATCAGCGCCTGTCCCTGAAGCAGCCTTGCCCTTCCAGAATCTGGCTGTGACGTTCTCCCTGGAAGAGAGAGGGGCAAGGAGCACAGGAGGGGCAAGGTCTGTTGGTCAGACCCCTCTGGGTCTGGGCCTTGAGAAGGGAGGCCCTTCACTCAGCTGAGTCCAGGAGGCACTAGAGGGAGGTGAGGAGGCTGAGGGCACCGTGGTGCTCTGGTCTATGCCGGGCAGGGGGGTTTCCTTAGCAGTCCTGCCTTCACCTGGCTGCAAGAATGTGTGGAGTCGCAAAGGGAGCTGGGCTACAAACAGGACTGCAGAGGAAGCAAAGGCCAACTCTGATGCGCAGAGGGGAGGCATGTCCTGAGAGCAGGATTATTAGGCAATAATCCCACCCCTCCAGCCCCCAGCTCTCTCTCAGACAGGTCTGCTGGGATTTGGGGAGGAGATACCCTTCCTGACCATCTTCCCAAAGGAGCGAGATGGAGAAAGTGAAGGGGCTCCGTTTCAGAAAGGCTCCATGTCTGTTGTTTCTCTCCTAAGTTTACTCATGTTCTATATTTTGCATCTGAGTAAACCAAAGAAGCTATGTTCCCACTCCACTGGGAGACAAGAAAGTTAATCATTCTCTAAGTTTCTTCCTCGGCCCTCAAACACCTGATACTATGTGTGAAGAACTGGATCCCAAACATGTTCCAGGACGGTGGCTTTGAGCAAACCTGCGTCGACACTGACATCAATCCTCCCCTACCTTTGGTGATTTATGGAAAAATATCTATTGTTCCCTTGACACTTGCCTTTGACCAGACCCTACCCTGGATTCCTGAAGGAACGTGCACCCTGGGCCCCTTTCCAATATAAACCCCGTCACCACAAGCGGCGGAGAGACTCACTTCTTTCCTGAGTCTGCCAGATACTCCATCTGCTGTGTGCCATCAGGTACTCTATTCAGTAAACTCTACTCTCACTTCCGCCTGGTTCTCGTTTGACTTCTATCGGGTGTAAAGCCAATGACTTTCTTGGCTCATTCTGCAGGGCCCCCTCTGGGTCCTTGGATCTAGCCTGCCTCTGTCAGTAGGGTCCTGTCCCATCAGGCCCCCCTCCGAGGGCCCTCTGGAAGCCCTCACTGCCCCTCCTATGGGCTACTCTGTATGTATTCCTCAGTGACAGAAAACTCATTAGTTCCCCAAAAGCCAGATTGGCCTCCACTTCTGCTGAGACAAAGTCTTCCTCCTTTTTGAGCTGGGACCCCTCTCCCTGTGACTTACCTCATTGGCCATGGACCCCAGACACTGTTCTAGGGACAGAAAACTCCTTTTTCCCTTCTAGGTTCATAGGTTAGTCTAATAATTAAATTGACATCAGATAGATTAATAAGAGGGGTGCATGGATGGCTCAGTTGGTTAAGCATCCAACTCTTGATTTTGGCTCAGGTCATGATCTCGAGATTCTTGGGTTCAAGCCCCGAGTCAGGCACTGCACTGAGTCTGCTTGGAATCCTCTCTCCCCACCCCTCTCTCTGCCTCTCCCCTCCTCTCTCTCTTTCTCTCAAAATAAATAAACATGAAAAAAAAAGATTAACAAGAGAAAAATACATTTCATGTGTACAGGAACCCCATAAAAATGTAAGACTCTCAATGGTAGCCGGGTAATTGAGGCTTATATGCCATCCTGAGCTAAGAAGATGGGGGTAGGGGTTTAGGGCTTCAAAGTGGAGGAAGAAAATTCACAGGAAGGTGGGAAGAGCAAATGTTTGGTAAACAAATGTTTGCCATGCCATGCAGATAATTCTTTCTGATGTAAAAAGTTATCTCTGGCAATAGCTCTCTTCTACAAGCCTCGTATCTAAATCCTTTTAGGCAGTTAAGGAGGAGGTAAAAAGCCCTTCCTGAGTCTGCTGGGCCCAAAGTGTCTTCAGCTTCAAATAACCCACACACCGAAGTGGCACATTCTAAGGTGGCATATTCTGTTCCCCTCTACTGTCAAAGCTGTGTGGGGCCAGTGTCCGGGGTCTGACCCACCAGCTCTGGTTTATGAGCCCGTCCCTCCAGCTCTTCAGGGCCACCACCTCTCAGGCTATTTCCAAAGTCTGTGGTATTTTTAGCACTTTGTATTCTCTGGGGCACATCTGAACTCCCCATCATTGGAGGGATGCAAGCCTGCCAATCAGAGGTCTCCAAAGTGTGTGTGGCGGGGGCGGGGAGGCTTGCATCCAGATTGTCCTGGGCGGTCCCCCCAAGGGAGCTGGGAGGAGAAATATGGGAGGCCGGGTGTGTGGGATCAATTCGCACTCTGGTCGGTGAGGCTCAGAATCCTCAGCCATTTTTCCCTTGATTTACCTTTCCCAAAGTGAGAAAACACCTCTTGAAAAGTACACCCTGCAGGCCAGCTGCCAGGGTGCTGTTTGTCTAGTGAGCTCAAGCCTCCCAGACACGCAGAGAATGCAAAAGGCCCACCCTGAAATAATCCAGGAGCACCTCCATACCTGTGCGCGCGCATGCACGTGGGTGCGCGCGCACACACACAGAGGCTCTGGCTCAGCACCTCTCCAGGTAGAGAAGGAGCCCACCCTGTTCTGGGTTTACCCACCCACCCGTCTCGACCACACAAACCTACAGACCACTGCTGTGTAGTCACTAGAAGAAGCCAGTGGACAAGGGCACACACTCCTGCAACGAGACTCACGAGAACACTTCTCATAGGGTATCCGGGTGGCTCAGATGGTTGGACATCTGACTCTTGATTTTGGCTCAGGTCATGATCCCAGAGTGGTGGGATCAAGCCGTGTGTCGGGCTCCACGGTGAGAGTGGAGCTTATTTAATATTCTCTCTCACTCACCTGAGCTCTCTCTCTAAAAGAAAAAGAAAGAAAGAAAGAAAACATTTCCCAAGAGCATATAGGAACCCAGGCTCAGACTGGGATTTAGGCTCTAGATGCACTTTGGGTTTTTTTGTTTGTTTTTAGCTATTTTATTTTATTTTTTAATGTTTATTTTTTTATTTAGAGAGAGAGAGAGAGAGAGAGAGAAACACAAGCAGGGAAGGGGCAGAGAGAGGAAGACAGAGGATCCAAAGCAGGCCCTGTGCTGACAGCAGAGAGCCTGATGTGAAGCTCAAACTCATGAACCATGAGATCATAACCTGAGCTGAAGTCTGATGCTCAACTGACTGAACCACCCAGGTGTCCCTAGTTTTTACTTGGAAGAGAGAGTAGGGAGAGGGGCAGAGGCAGAGAATGGGCAGGGCCACGGGGCGGAGGGAGGGTCACCCCAGTTCAGGTGCTGAGGTCTAGGCATACAGATGGGGGACACCCCCCTCACTGTGCCCACAGGCACACAGGCAGGGTCCTTTACTGCCTTGTTTCTCCTGGTAACACAACAGCCCCTCCCACAGCTAATTCCTGCCAGGGATCTGGGATTTAAACCACCCTTGCTTCAGCCTGGCCTCCCTGGAGTCTTTCACACCCATCTGGGGGTCAAATTCAACTCAGAGGTCTGGGTTTCACATCAGCACTTGGTGCCAATCACAGCCTGGCCAGCCTGGTTCCTTCTGTGGGCCGGTAACTCTGACATTCCTTCTACATAGTTTTCAGTTCCTGAGGTGTGCGGGCTCCCCTCCTGTCCTTGTTCTTCATATCCAGTCCCACCCACTTCAAACCTTCTCCCTACATCTTCCAGCTGCCCCTCTAAGAGGACTCAGGGGCCAGGGAAGGGGGTGCCCAGGCCAGCTCAAGGACACAGTCTGGACCTAACAACGGCTTTTAGGGCATATTTGGTGACATTTGCTTTCAGACCCCAGAGACCAGACCACCCCGAGGTAGGGGCTCAGGTAAGGCAAGCGAGGAAGCTAGGGTGCAAAATTTAAGGAAGCACTCACCCTCACGGGTCTTGTAAGTGTATATTGGCACTTAAGGACTGGGTGCCTCCTTATATTTTTTTTCACAGTAAGCACCTTGCTGGCTTTACTCTGGTCCCAGCCTGGACCCTGGGGAGGATTGAGGAACCTTGTCCTCCCGAGGCCAACAGGCACAGGGTAGAGCTCCTTGGAGCTACAACCCAGGACTTCCTGGCTTCAAAAAGAAGGAAAATCAGAGCATCTGAGAGGCTCAGTTGGTTAAGCGTCTGACTTTGGCTCAGGTCATGATCTCGTGAATCATGGGTTCCAGCGCCACGTCAGGCTTAGAGCCTGCTTTAGATTTTCTCTCTGGCCCTCCCCCACTTGTGCTCTCCAGCTCTCTCAAAAGTAAATAAGTAAACATTAAAAAACATTTTTTTTTTTAAAGAGAGAGAAGCCACCAGGCAAACAGAGGCAAACTGCTATGCAAAGCAGTCTCTTGAAGGTTGACATGGGGTGGGGACTCAGAAGCCAGGGACAGTGCACCAGTAGGCAGACTGCAGGAAGGGGACATGGGTGGGTGCTATCCTCACTGCACAAAAGGAAGACGGAGGCTCTGATGTGAAGGGGAGCTACGGAGACAGGTATGTGTGGGGAGGAGGAGAGAGAGGCAAGCAGGCAAAAGGCTACAGAAACTTCCCAGCAGGCCGATTCTGCATATTTGATTGGCCACTCCAAATGCCCTGTCCTGCCTCCTTCCTCCTCTTCCAGGAAACCCACAGAAGCTCTCTTCTAAAAGGACCTCCTGCTCTGGGCCCACGCCATCAGAGACTGAGCCTGCAGGGTACTGGGCGACAGGATTGGGAGCAGACCGAAAGGAGTAAGCTCGGTTGTCCTCTTCCTTTCCCTGACCGGAAGTGCCAGCGAGGGTCTGCCCCACGCCCCCCTCAGCCTCACTTCCATGGGAAGCCTTTCTTGACTTACCCTCCCCTTCCCACCTCAACACCCACTGTATGTGCAGGGCAGAGGAGCCTGACTGGATGTGGCCTGGGAGCTCTAGGGAGGTTTTGCTGAGCTCTCTTGTTTCCTGCCTCCCCTCTCAGACCAGGTCATGCCGCTCAGATGGTCATGCCTCTCATCCCTTGGGATTCCTCTCAGATCATCCCTGGGAGAGCAGGCCTTTATCTCCCTCCTGTCAGTGGATTCTCCCTTAGGCTGAACCCCTCCTTTTGCCCGTGGAAACCCACAGAATGCCTTATGAATATACTTCCCTCCCACATGCATCCCCGTCAACCACAGCCTCCCTTGCCCTCCTCAGGACGCAGCTGAGGAAAGAAGAGGACAGGATTTTAGAAAAGTGGCCAGGAAGCTATGAGGCCACCAGTCACCCGTGGTCAGGGGCCCAGGGAGACCGCCCCAACCTTGGTGTGTGTAGACTGGTGCGGAGGGAACCGTACCACGGACCCCTCAGGGGCCTCGGGGACGTACATATCTGAAATACTGAAGCTGAATTCATTACTCGCAAAACAAACAAACAAGCAAACAAACAACAAGCAAACATTCTACTTCCCAAGAAAGCACAGAATCCCCACAACCCAAGAGTTAGCCTCTATATAGAGTACGGAAAGCCTGCTATTCAGCAATTGGCTGACTTTCAGAAGCCTGTCTGTTTACAGATTGGCTGACTTTCAGTTTTGGCGTTTAGGGATTGGCTGACTTTCAGAAGGGGTGGTGCTTGGAAGTAAGACTCTTCCTCATTGGCTGGCTCTCAGAAGCATGGACATCAGAATGAGCCTGCCTCCGATTGGCATGTGGGTAAAGCAGTCTGTGATTAGTTGGGCTAGATTTACTATGGATCTGTAGTGACTTGTTAGCAGGTTGGACCTTGGGCCTGGAAGTCTTTTCTTTTTTTTTTTTTTTTTAATTTAGAAAATAAAAAAACTTTCATTTTCACATCCCCACCCACACTTCCCCTGACTTCTCCCCGAGGACCAGCCACGCACTGATCATTGGCGCTCAAACTGTCCAGAAGTTAAGAGTCTGCCCAGCCTGGTCATTCATTCTTCCAGTAACTCTTTCTCAGGTGCCCACAATGGAGACCAGAGCTCTAGAAGGTAGACCAGGGGCCCTTCCCTTCTGGAGCTGCATATAGTCTTCTCAGGGTAACTGAACCCAGATGATGTTTGGGTATTTGTTTGTGGCCATGGCCCATTTTACCTTCCAGGTGCCCGAGATGGGCAAAGGAGACCTGGTAGCTGCGAATGTTCGCTAGTGACTGGTCAGATGGGTCCCAGAGTCTGCTGGGTGAGAGCACAGCTGAGGGAGAGAAAGGGACTCTGAGGGCCTACTAGGGATGTTCAGAACACAGCGCAGTGTTGCCTGTTGCACGCTTAGATAACCACTGGCCCTAACCTAGCTTTTGGACTTGGGCCTGGGTGCCAGAGCAAGGAGAGGGCTGCCATTAAAGATAACAAAAGCCCAGAAGGTGCTTCTGTGGAGCCTCTGTCCAGTGCAGGCAGCCAGATGGGCACCAATGACTTGTTCCTCCCCAGCCCACCTTACCCCAATGTTTATAGACTCTGGCTTCTTCCAAAGGGGATTGGAACTTGTCAGCCTTCCTCACTAGCACATCTACTGCATAAGTGGATGAATGGATGTATGAATGAATGAATCAATGAAGGGCTGTAAGGGGATTGTGTGATGAATTTGGCAGACCTGGTATAAGCCATACTTTTCCTTTCCTTGCCTCAACACTGGTCACCTCCCTGACCACATTCAAGAGTGTGGACTGCCCAGACCTCACCAGTTCCTGATGTCTGGGACACAGTTTGAATCCCTCATGACCCAGGAGGGCTCCTAGTCCTCCTTGGGTGGGGTTTTGGTCCTCACCCTAACTCCACCCCACCCAATCCTGGATAGTTGAGGATATTCTGATGTTCTGAATTAGTTGGCCTTAATTGCTTTAGAAAATGGTAGAGTACCTTTGAGAAAAACAAAGTACATTAATTTGGGTTCTAGGTCAGAAAAACAAATTCATATTTGGCTTGGGTCTGGGTTGGTTTTGGCCTTTGGCCGCTGCTCAGAAGAACAAGAGGGCAGGGAGAATCGTCTTGGCCCTGAAGCAAGAGAACTGAGTTGAAGCCCAGCTTTGGCCAGAATCATGTAGGGAACTGGACCAGGCCTTCAACCATCTGGATCATTTGCTTCAACACACATTTCCTGAGCACCTGCTATGTGCTCAATACAGTGTAGAACCCATGTGTACTCTGTCCCATCCCTCAAGGGGTCCGGAGTTTAGTGAGGAGACAAACAAGTGACTAAGGGTGACTAAGGGCTCTCAGTATAGGGTGACTTGGCTGGTAGGGAGGAAGTGAGCATAGGGGCTGTGTGAGCAGACTCAAATTAGTGTGGGAGGTGACATCAGAAAACTGTAGTTGGAGGCAGGACCAGTTACATAATTTGGATGGCCCAGTGCAAAATGAAAATGCAAGGCCCCTTGTTCAGATTTCAAGAACTTTCCAGCACAGAGCCCTTCACAGCCCTGGGCCCTGTGTAGACTGCACAGATCTCACACTCCCCAAAGCTGGCCTTGCCTAAAAGAGGACTTGACTCAGCTGAGCCTCAAGGATGAGCGTGAGCGTGCCAGGGGAAGCATCCTGAGCGACAGTGGAGGCCGTGAAACAGCGCAATGTGTGCGAGGCCCTGGCGGCTCTGTCAAATTCCCAGAGCCTTGTGTCCTCAGATCGGGGCCTTAATACCCGCCCAGGGGCCGATGCAGCTGGACAAAGTTTTCCCAGGCCTCAGGGGTCAAGTGAGGATGCCAGCTGTCCTTTCTCAGCAGGCGGTGGGGCTGGAAGTGGGAGGGGGGACACAATCATTTTAATCTGACATTATAGTCTTCCCACTCAATGGGAGTTAAAACATCCCTTTTTTTTCTTTTTTTCTGTAAGAGAGCTTCATTTTTATTTATTTATTTTTGAGAGAGAGAGAGAACGTGAGCAAGGTAGGGTCAGAGAGTGAGGGAGACACAGAATCCAAAGACAGGCTCCAGGCTTTCAGCTGCCAGCACAGAGCCCAATGCAGGGTTTGAACCCACAAACTGTGAGATCACAACCTGAGCCAAAGTCGGATGCTTAACCGACTGAACCACCCAGGCACCCCAAAACGTCCCTTTTTTCTTAAGAAATAAAAGAAGTTGTTTTTTTATATTGTAGTTGGCAAATAAATAAACATACATACAAAAGTGAGGTGAAAAGCCAACATCAGCTTCCCTTATTTAAAAAAAAGTGGGTGCCCTGTGGACTCTCCAAATCTAGGCTCCCCCTGATGCCTTGGTGAGAGCCCAGGTGGGCAAGGGGCAGGCCAGTCCAAGAGCTGGGAATCTCAGGGGGCCCTCTGGCCTCTGCAGGGTAAGGCTCCAGCTCAGGCCAAGAGCTGCTCTGAGGGCAGCTTTGAAACCCAGCAAGGAGATAACAGGAGACAGAGAAACCAAAGCCTCCCCTGATAACCCTCCAGGAAGCCAACACAGAACAAAACCGAGAGATAAGGAGTGGACCGCCTTTCTCAAGGCCAAACAGTTTTAAAAGACACTCTTTGGGAGTGGACATTGGGTTTAAAGGCTGCGTAGCTGATAAAGAGATCCCTTGGTCGGGGGAGCTAAAGAGATAAATGAGTCTCTGTCAGTTGCTTTGATGACCTCCTACAGGCCTGGGCTCCCAACCGGCCACCTCCAGCCCTCTGAGTTCTAGCATCAAACTCCAGGGCCAAGGCTGGGTCTCCCTATTTCAGGCTCCCTGAGCCTCCCCTTTTAGTCTAAGGCTTTTACAGTTTTGTTTTGTTTTAAAGCAAAGATAAGTAGAACTATATTACTAAGAAATACTCAAATGTCTTTGAGCTAGAGAGGACCTTGGAAGCAGTGTGGTATAATGGAGATGGCTTGACCTTGGCTGCAACTGATGTGCCTGTCTTGTGACTTAGTCTCTGAGCCTCCGTGTTCTCATATACACAATGAATACAATGTACCCAGAAGGGCAGAGCTGGGGGAAGGGGGGGAGATTAAGAGATGATGTGTGCAAAGTACTCGGTCAGTACTACTCTGACCACGGCAGCAGGCCTCTGCCTGGGCCCTGTACTTTGGATGGCCTCACTCGGGGTCTTCCCTGCCTGCTCCCCATCCCACTGGGACCAAGGGTAGAAGCCAGTTGGAGCCCACACCCCACTTCTAGACTATACTCTGGGTCCCCTGCCCAAGCCCACTTTCTGGATCTGAGCTGGCCTCTGCCCCACCTCGCCTTCCTGAGGACAGAAAGACCAGCACATTTAGGCCCAAGGGGTGCCTGATCATGGCTGTTTGTACAGGAGGACACGGGGAGAGTGTGGACAGGAGCTCTGGGGGTGTCCGCACACTTGAACCCATCCTCCATCATTGTGCAGGTTGGAGCCTGGATGGCATATGTTTCAGTCACTATTGTGTAAAAAACCACCTGCAAACTTAGTGACATAGAACAAGAATAATCATTTTACTATCATCTCTCATGGTTCTGGAGTTTGAGCTCAGCTAGACTGTTCTCCTTTGGGGTCTCTCTCTCTCTCTCTCTTTTAAGTTTATTCATTTATTTTTAAGTAATCTCTACAGCCAACATGGGGCTCAAACTCACGACCCTGAGGTCAAGACTTGTGACCTCATGCTTCTTCAACAGAGCCAGCCAGGCACCCTAGGTCTCCCCCTTTTATTTTAATTGACATGTAATTAACGTAAAATATCCTATTAGCTTTGAGTGTACATCTTAGTGATTTGATATTTTTATATGTTATGAAATGATCCCCACAGTAAATGTAGTTACCAGCTGTCACCATATAAAGTTACTATATGGGCACCTGGGTAGTTCAGTAAGTTAAGCGTGTGAATTTGGCTCAGGTCATGATCTCATGGTCCATGAGTTTGAGCCTTGTGTTGGGCTCTGTGCTGACAGCTCAGAGCCTGGAGTCTGCTTCAGATTCTCTGTCTCCCTCTCTCCCTCTGCTCCTCCCCTGTTCGCACTCTGTTTCTCTCAAAAATAAACATTAAAAAAATTTTTTTAAATAAAAATAAAAAATAAAGTTACTACAACATTATTGATGTTGTACATGACATCCTCGTGACTTGTTTATTTCATAACTGGAAGTGTGTCCTTCTTGATGTTCTTCACCTATTTTGTCCACACCTCACACCCACTCCCCTCTGGCAGCTGCCAGATTGTTTCCTGTATCTATGAGTCTGTTTCTTTTTTGTTTTGTTTGTTCATTTGTTCTGTTTTTTTAGATACCATATGTAAGAGAAATCCTATGGTATTTGTCTTTCTCTGACTTACTTCACTTAGCATAATCCCCTCTAGATCCATCCAGGTTGTCACAAATGGCAATATCTCATTCTTTTTTATGGCTGAGTAATATTTATATCTATCACATTTTCTTTATCCATTTATCTATCAGTAGACCCTCAGGTTGCTTCCATATCTTTGCTGTTGTAAATAATGGGGCAGTAAAAATAGAATGTGCTTAGCTCTTCAAATTAGCATTTTCATGTTCTTCAGATAAATATCCAGGAGTTGAATTGCTGGACCATAATGTAATTCTATTTATAATTTTTTGAAGAACTTCTATAATGTTTTCTACAGTGGCTACACCAATTTATATTCCCACCAACAGTGCACAAGGGTTCCCTTTTCTCCATATCCTCACCAACACTTGGCTGTTTTTGGTCTTTCTTTGACTTGCATTTTCCTGATGATTAATGGTGTTGAGCGTCTGTTCATTGTTTCTTGGCCATCTGAATGTCTTCTCCAGAAAAAGTGTATTCTGAAAACTAGAGGCCGTTGATGAAAGAAGTTGATGACAACACAAATAAATGGAAAGATACACCAGGCTCACAAATCAGAAGAATTAATATTGTTAAAATGCCCCTGCTGCCCAAAGCAATCTACAGATTCAATGCAATCCATAAAAATACTAATGGCATTTCACAGAACTAGAACAAAAAATCCTAAAATTTGTATGGAACCATAAAAGTCCCCAAAGAGTCAAAGCGATATTGAAAAAGGAGAACAAATCTGGATATATCATGTTCCTTGACTTCAAACAAATTATAAAGCTAAAGAAATCAAAACAATATAGTACTGGCATGAAAACAAACATATAGATCAACACAATAGACTAGAGAGCCTAGAAATAAACCCATACATGGTACATTTATCTATGACAAAGGAGGCAAGAATGTACTATGGGGAAAAGAAAGTCTCTTCAACAAATGGTGCTGGGAGAACTGGACAGCAACATGCAAAAAAATGAAACTGGACCACCTTCTTACACCATCCACAAAAATAAACTCAAAATAGATTAAAGACTAAATTATAGCGCTTTCATGAAGATGGCGCCGAAGGCGAAGAAGGAAGCCCCTGCCCCTCCCAAAGCCGAAGCCAAAGCAAAGGCTTTGAAGGCCAAGAAAGCACTACTGAAAGGCGTCCATAGTCATAAAAAAAAGAAGATCCGCACGTCACCTACATTCCGACGGCCCAAGACACTGCATATCCAAAGGCAGTCCAAACATTCTCGAAAGAGCACCCCCAGGAGAAACAAACTTGACCACTAGGGCATCATCAAGTTCCCGCTGACAACCGAGTCAGCCATGAAGAAAATAGAAGACAACAACACTCTTGTGTTCATTGTGGATGTCAAGGCCAACAAGCACCAGATCAAACAGGCTGTGAAGAAGCTCTATGACATTGATGTGGCCAAGGTCAATGCTCTGATCAGTCCCGAAGAAGAAAAGAAAGCATATGTTCGACTGGCTCCTGACTATGATTCATTGGATGTTGCCAACAAAATTGGGATCATCTAAACGAGTCCAGCTGGCTAAATCTAAATATACATTTTTTTCACCATAAAAAAAAAGACTAAATTATAAGACTGGAAACCATAACATTCTTAGAAGAAACCATAGGCAGTAAGCACTCTAACATCAGTTTCGTTTTTTTAATGTTCTATTTATATTTCAGAAAGAGCATGAGTGGGTAAGCAGAGTTGCGGGGGGGGGGGGGGGAGAAGATCCAAAGCGGGCTCGCTGGGGCTCTGTGCTGACGGCAGCCAGCCCAGTGTGGGGTTTGAACCCACAAGCCATGAGATCATGACCTGAGCCAGGGTTGGACGCTCAACCAGCTGAGCCACTGAGGCGCCCCTCTCTGACATCAGTTTTGACAATATTTTTTAGATCAGCCTCCAGAAGACAAGGGCAACAAAAGCTAAAATAAGCAAACGGAAGTATATTGAACTAAAAAGCTTTTGCACAGTAAAGGAAACCACTGACCAAATGAAAAGGCAATCTACTGAATGGGAGAAGATATTTGCAAATCATATATCCCATAAGCAGTAAATATCTAAAATATATGAAAAACACACAATGTAATATCAAGAAACCAAACAACCTGATTTAAAAGTGGGAGAGGACTTGAATAGGCATTTTGGGGTCTCCTGGGGTGGCACCAAGACGGTGGCTGGGGTGAAAGGCTGGCAATGGTCAGAGACCCTCTGCCTGCACAGCGCAGGCTGGGGCTGGCTCAGCTCACAGCATGGCAGCTGGAGCCCAAAAGCAAAGGTCTCAAAAAGAATCCGGCAGAAGCTATTTTGTCTTTTGTGACCCAGTAGCAGAAGTCATATAGCAACGGTTCTGCTCTTGTCATAAGGCTGCCCAAGTGAGAGGGCAGGGTGTACAGGCTCCACTCCCACCGGGACACATATCAAAGTACATTGTAAGAAGAGTGTAAAGGGGCGCCTGGGTCACTCAGTCAGGTAAGCATCTGACTCTTGATTTCAGCTCAGGTCATGAGCTTGCAGTTCATGGGATCGAGCCCTGTGTTGGGCTCCTCACTGACAGTATGGAGCCTGTGTGGGATTCTCTCTCTCCCTCTCTCTGCCCCTCCCTCCACTTGCACGCTCTCTCTCCCTCTCTCAAAATAAATAAATAGCCACAACAAAAAAAGAAGAGTATAAGACTGGGGTATATTGTGGGGGCCACGTTGGCATATGCAATGTGCCACAGAAAAGCAAGGGAGCCAGCCCTGGCTAGGAGCCTCTGTATGTACTCTTGCCGCAGGCCTGCAAATTATAAGGGCGGTGGCAGTCTGGTGCCAGCTGGTTCCCTCAGATCTTAGCATCTACACCTGTGCAAAATCGTCTGCTTAAACCAGAAGGCACCTCATCAGGACTCCATGGCCAGTCTCCGAGCACTGACTTAAGGAATCCAACAGCAGCAGCTAGTTTTGGGGCCTTGGAGGGGAGGAATATTTGAATTGGTCCTGAGAGTTTTTTCTGGCATCAGACTCTCCAGGAAGCCCCATCCTTTCCCTTCCAGGAGCCAAAGAAGAATCTGCCCCATGGTCATTCAGAGGGCTTGGGGCCCTGGGTTCTAGACCTGACTCAGTCCCTGTGCAATCTTGGGCAACTCGCCTTCTCTTCGGGGCCTCACTTACTCTTCCGCCATGAACAGGGCCGGCAGGGGTGGAAGGCTGGCTCTTAAACCCTTCCCCGCTGCTCCACACCCAGCCACGGTACGCACAGGCCTCAGCATTCATGTCACCTTCCTGAGGAGAACACACCAGCCCCGTCTCCATGAAAGCAAACCTGTGCTGGTCTGATGGCCACTATTCCTCCCAACCAGTGTCCACAATGGGAAACGGTCACTCCAGATGTCACAGCCTGGGGCAGTTGTGTAGGTCTCAGAACCATCCACAAGGCTTCTCCTAGCGACTGGGGCTGCCTGTGGCCTCTCCTAGGGACCTCTCTGCCTGTGGCCTCATCCTCAGAGGGAGCCCTGGGCTGCAGGAGAGGGCAGAAACGCACCATTCAACCAGATTGTTGGCAAGAGGCAGTTTCAGTTTCTGCAAGGACACGGGGGAGCTGTTCTCTCTATAGGGATGAGGGTCAAGGTCATGCTAATCTGAGGAAAATCAGGGCCTCAAGCAAGCTGGAGGTTACACTCCCATTCTGGAATCTTAGGAAGGAAAAGGTCCTTCCTAAGGAGGACAGTTTGTCCTTGGGTCCTTAAAAGGAGAAAGCTGGAGACAGCTGTGGCTGGTTGAGAGCGACAGGCTGGGAGGGAGGACCCGTCCTCATCCCCAACGCCAGACCAGAGCCCACCCCACTGGGGAATCCAGGGCATCCAGGAGGCCAGAGCTGGGTTTCAGTGCTCTGTGGGGGGTGGTGGCCAGTCCCATGGGGGACAGTTTGCAGGCACCAGGCCTGGACGGTTCCAGAGAGGACTGAGAAGATGTGGGTTAAGGAAGGTGGTTGTGTCCCCATAGGTGCCCTGAGAAGGCTCAGGCTGTAAGGGAGAACTCCCTCCTGCAGGAAGAGACTTCTCCAAAAGCATGGCCTTACTCCGGGGATCCATCCAAGCCCCCAGTTTGCCTCTGCTTCCCCCTGGTTCCAGGCAGCTTTGAGACTGAAAAACTCATTTCAGTAATATGTATAAGCTTCCCATTGGGGCAGCACGGACTAGGTTCAGGAAAGACCACGGTAACATGGTTTGTGAAAAGCGGCTCACCTTGTTTGGAGCACTGAATAGTAATGTCTGCCTGGGTTGCCAAATTTAGCAAATAATAATACAGGACTGCTATTGAAATTTGATTTTTTTATTAAAATTTTTTTAATGTTTTACTCATTTTTGAGAGATAGAGAGAGCTCGAGAGAGACAGCGTGAGCAGGGGAGGGTCAGAGAGAGAGGGAGACACAGAATATGAAGACAGGCTCCAGGCTCTGAGCTAGCTGTTAGCACAGAGCCTGATGCGGGGCTCGAACCCACAAATCGCGAGATCATGACCTGAGCTGAAGCCGGATGCTCAACTGACTGAGCCATGCAGGTGCCCCTGAAACTTCAATTTTAGATAGACACTGAACTTTTTTTAATGGACCAGTGGTCTAACCTCTGAACTATGGAGCCTGAATAATTTTTTTAATTTAATTTCTTAATTTTTTAATGTTTACTTATTTTTGAGAGAAAGAGAGACAGAAAGACAGAGAGACAGAGTGTGAGCGGGAGAGGGGCAGAGAGAAAGGGAGACACAGAATCTGAAGCAGGCTCCAGGCTGATAGCTCAGAGCCCGATGCGGGGCTCAAACTCACAGACTGCGAGATCATGACCTGAGCCGAAGTCGGATGCTTAACCGACTGAGCCACCCAGGTGCCCCATGAATAAATTTTTAGGTGTAAGTATGCCCCACGCAATATTGTGGATATCCTTATACTAAAAAATGTATTTTTATCTGAAATTCAATTTTATTCATTAAAAATTTTTTTTAACATTTATTTATTTTTGAGAGACAGAGAGAAACAGCGTGATCAGGGGAAGGGAAAAGAGAGAGAGGGAGACACAGAATCTGAAGCAGGCTCCAGGCTCTGAGCTAGCTGTCAGCACAGAGCCTGATGCGGGGCTCGAACCCACAAACCGTGAGATCATGACCACCCCCACATAAACCTCTTTAACATAAGGATTATTTGGACCAGAAGGTAATGGAGAATCAATGGGAACAGGAAGAATTCTTTGCCCTCCCTTTGTCTGGCTAAGGTAGGGCACCAATTTTTCTTTGTGGAAGTGTTTCCCCCACACCAGGAAGGGAAAAGCCACGCTCATCACTGGAGACGGATCAGGAACAGCAAGCCAAGTCTTCATAAACAGGCCTTCTTGAAATAAGCCTTATCTTTCATTAGTTCCCTCATATGAGTCCTACCTACTTTCCCACAGCCCACTGTCCCTTGAAGACCAGACCTCCTTTCTTTGTTAGAATGGGATATAAACCTTCAAGTCCAACCACCCCTTTGGGTTTTACTGTTCTGTGAATGCCCCCGTGCGTGTAAACATTAATGAAAATTCCATGCCTTTCTTTTGTTAATCTGTCTTTTGTTGGTTTTGTTCTCAAGCTCCCAGACTCTAATTTTTTTTTTAATTAAAAAAAAATTTTTTTAATGTTTTATTTATTTTTGATACAGAGAGAGTCAGAGCATGAGAGGGAAGGGGCAGAGAGAGAAGGAGACACAGAACCGGAAGCAGGCTCCAGGCCCTGAGCTAGCTGTCAGCACAGAGCCTGATGCGGGGCTCGAACCCATGAACGTGAGATCCGACCTGAGCCGAAGTCGGAGGCTTAACTGACTGAGCCACACAGGCGCCCTTCCCAGACTCTAAATTTAAGGGAAGAGAGGAAATTATCCTGTTCTCCCCAAAGCATCAGATTGTACTAGTAGTGATCATATACCTTCATTGCCATGTATTTGCAATTTAAAAAAAGATGTTCATGAGGGTGCCTGTCTGGCTCCTGGTAGAGTGTGTGGAGCTCTTGATTTAGGGGGTTGTGAGTCTGAGTCCCATGCTGGATGTAGGGATTACTTAATAAATAAAAGTTAAAAACAAAATCAAACAAAAAACAACCAAACTTATTTTTTTAATGTTTATTTGTGAATGTTCTTGATGAAGCAGTAAAAGATATTAATTTTATTAAATCTCAATCTATGAGTAGAATACATCTTTGTCTTTTTAATATTCTGTGCAAGAAAGGGGGAAAGTATACACACAGCACTTTTGCTGCTTACCAGAGGATGTTGTTTGTCTTAAGGAAAAATACTTGTGTGATTCTCTTGAGTTGCCAGCCAAACTAGCAGGGACTCAGACTCTGATAATTGGCAGACATCTTGTCAAACATTGATTTGAAGTGAGGCTGTCACTAAACAAGAAACAACTGGCAGTATTTGTTGCTTATGGTAAAGTCTGAGCTTCCAAGCAAAAGTTAGAATTTTGGAAGATTTGTATCAACCATCGTGAGTTTGACAGCTTCCTAGTTGTGCTACTGCCATAAAATAAGTAACGTGTGTTTGGTCTTCCTCTGTTCTGGGCACAGAGCTCCTAAAATCCTTGGAAATTCTGGAGAGACAGGTTGAGTGGAGGATCTTCTGTTCTTCATAATAAGCTCTTTTCTTAGATACCAGAGTTTATGCAAATAGGGCAGCTCCTGGAGGATGGGGGCTGGTTGCCGGAGGAATCTGTCCTGGGATCAGAGAGCTGGAATTTTTGGTACTTTGGAACTTCCTCCAGGGAGGGGAGAGGAGCTGCCGATCGACTTAATCATCAATGGCAATTGATTCCATCAATCACACCTACATAATGAGGAGTTGAGAGAGCTTCTGGGTTGGTGAAAATATCCATGAGCTGGCTGCTGGGAAACCCCAGCTCCATGGGGACAGAAGCTCCTGCACTCAGGGCCCTTCCAGATGTTGCCCTGTGTACCTTTTATCTGGCTGTTCATCTCTTTATTGCATCCTTTACAATAAAGCAGTAAATGTAAGTAAGCATCTCCCTGAGTTTTGTGAGACATTATAGCAAATTATCGAAACTGGAAAGGTAGTTGTGCAACCTCATATTTCTAGATGATTGGTTAGAAGCGGAGGTGAAAACTGGCACTTGTGGCTGGGATCTGAAGTGGGGGCCATCTTGTGGGTCTGAGCCCTTAACTGTCAGGTCTGCTCTAAGAGCAAGTCCTTGGTGTCAGAACTAAATTGTAGGACACCCAGTTGGTGTCCAGAGAATCGGTTGATGTGGGGGCCCCCCTACACACACATTTGGGGGTCAGAAGTGTGAGTGAAGAGGAAACAATAGTTTTTTTCTTTTACTAGTTCTTAAAGAGTTTTCTGATGAGATTAGTAGTGATAATAATAAATGTGATTTTTCAACATTATACAGTGCGATGTGTTAAAATTTGGAAGATCTGCATAAGTCAGTCTATCAATGTTTTCCAAATGTCAAATGCACGTTGTTACAAAATCATGCATACATAGGAGATCCATTCATATGGCAAGGTAGAATAATAGAACAATGGATTTTAATGTAGCTGAGTATGAAAATGTCATTACTATGGATTCAGATTCTACATTGCAATTAACCTTTAAGAAAAACTGCTACTCTTTGGACCACCTGGGTGGCTGAGTTAGTTAAGCATCCAACTTTGACTCAAGTCATGATCTCGTGGTTCATTAGTTCGAGCCCCGTGTTGGGCTCTGACAACTCAGAGCCTGGAGTTTGCTTTGGATTTGGTGTCTCCCTCTCTCTCTGCCCCTCTCCACTCATTCTCTCTGAATGAATATTTTTAAAAATTAAAAAGAAAGAAACTGTCACTCATCAAATTTTGATGTGCTATCAAAGAATATACACAAAAGGCTATTAAAATACTCCTCCCTTTTCTAACTTTGTGACACTGAGTTTTCTTCACATACTTTAACTAAAACAATATAGGCAGCAGAATGCAGAAGCAGATATGAGAATCAAGCTGTTTTCTAATAAGCCAGACATTAGAGATTTTCAAAAATGTAAAACAAAGCCATTCTTCTCACTACAATTTTTTGTTATGGAGCAAAATAGTTATTTTTCACACACACACACACACACACACACACACACAAATGTTCTTTACATTAACATATAATTGGCTTATTATAGTATTTTAAAATGCATATATAATTTTTAATGTCTTAACTTTCATTTCTTTCTTTTTAGAAAAAAAATTTTTTATGTTTATTTTTGAGCGAGAAACAGAGACAGAGACAGAGCATGAGCAGGGGAGGGGTAGAGAGAGAGGGATACACAGAATCTGAAGCAGGCTCCAGGCTCTGAGCTGTCAGCACAGAGCCCGATGCAAGGTTGGAACTCATGAACCGTGAGATCATGACCAGAGCCAAAGTCAGATGTTTAACTGACTGAGCCACCCAGGCGCTCCTCATTTTTTTCTTTTTCTTGTTTTTTAAAATATTTATTTTGGGGAAAGCACAAGCAGGAGAGGGACAGAGAGAGGGATACAGAGGATCTGAAATGGGCTCTGCACGGACAGTTTGACAACAGTGAGCCCAATGTGGGGCTCAAACTCACCAACCACAAGATCATAACCTAAACCAAAGTCGGACACTCAACCACCTGAGCCACCCAGGTGACCCTTAACTCTCATTTCTAATAGCCCTTGTTAACAAAAGTGCTTTGGGGTCCTCAATGATTTTTAGCAGTATAAAGGAGTTCTAAATCCAAAAAGTTTGAGAACCACTGCGAAATAGATTACAGTGAATAATTCTTCATCTCATTCCTGAATCTCAGCCTTGTTTGTTTCTCTCCAAAGACAACTTCTTTGACCAATATCTTACCCATCCTCTTTTACATTCTGACTTTATACCCAAAAGGTCCCCACTATTCTGCACCGGGCTGTTCAGTATGAAAAGAATGGACTATAGGGACCAGTCCACATCAGCACACGCATGGCTGCTGCCGTCTTTGTAATGGCTGCATTGTTCGCCTATAATATGAACGTGACAGAGTCTATTAATCCATTCTTCTGTTGCTGAACATTTGGGTTGTTTCTAATTTTTTTTAACGAATTTAAACAATGATGCAATGAACATCCTTGGAAAGATTTTAAGCAGGTCAGTGATATGATTAAATATGACTCGCTTGTTAAAAAAAGATCATCCTGATCCTGAACGTGTAAACTGCTGACAACTGAACATGTTCGGTGGATGTGCACAGTATCAACTTCCTGCTTGTGAGTATGATATGACTGCAACATGTTATCATTGGGGAAACTGGGACGTGGCAACCGAGTGAAGGGGATCTCTGTTATTTCTTATAACTGCATGTGAGCCAAACAATATTGCAAAATAAAAAGTGTAATTAAAAAATACTGACACCACTAGGATGGCTGCTGTAGAAAACAACAGGAAATATCAAGTGTTGGTGAGGATGTAAAGAAATTGGGACTTTGTGCATTATTCGTAGGAATGTAAATGGTACAGCCTCCGTGGGAAACAGTATAGAAGTTCCTTAAAAAAATTAAAACTAGAATTAACATATGATCCAGCAATTCCATTTCTGGGGTTTATACCCAGAAGAATTCAAAGCACGGTCTCAAAGAGATATTTAAACTCTTCCTTCTTTCCTTTCTTCATTCCCTCCTTTCTTCCTGCCTTTCTTCCTTCCTTCCCTCCTTTCCCTCCTTCCTTCCTTCCTTTTTTTCTTGTTAAGTAGGCTCCACCCTCAACATGGGGCTTGAACTCACAACCTTAAGAGCAAGAGCCGCATGTTCTACAGACTGAGCCAGCCAGGCGCCCCTCAAAGAGATATCTGTACACCCATGTTCATAGCAGAACTATGTACAACAGCTAAAACATGGATGCAACCCAAGTGTCCATCAATGGATGAATGGATAAACAAATGCAGTGTATATAATGACATATTATTCAGACTTAAAAATCTGCAGTATGCAGTGACCTTGAGGACATTAAGCTAAGTGAGAAAAGCCAATCACAAGAAGACAAATATTATGTGATTCCACTTATATGAGGTTTCCAGAGTAGTCAAATTGATAGAAACAGAAAGTAGAATGGTGGTTGCCAGGGGCCAGGTAGGGAGGTGTTTAATCACTATCGAGTTTCAGTTTTGCAAAATAAAAAAATTCTGGAGATTGGCTGCACAACAATGCAAACATACTTAACACCACTGAATTACACTTAGAAATGGTTAAGATGGTCAATTTATGCTATGTCTTTTTTATTATAATTATTTTAAAAATTTTTTAATGTTTATGTATTTTTGAGAGAGAGACACACACAGAATGTGAGCAAGGGAAGGGCAGACTGAGAGGGAGATAGAGAATCCAAAGCAGCTCCAGGCTTGAGCTCAGAGCCCAACTCTGGTCGAGCCCACAAACTGCAAGATCATGACCTGAGCTGAAGTCAGAAGCTCAACTGACTGAGCCACCCAGGTGACCCTACAATTGTTTTTTTTTTTTAATTGGAGGAGGGCTAGTGAAGAAAAAGTCACTCTGGCAGCAGCAAGGTTTGGAAGGGCCAGACTAGAGGCAGGAAGCTGTCCTAGCAGAATGTTCTTACTGTCCAGAGCTGGGGCTTGAACCAAGGCAGTGGCATAGAGCTAAAGGGGCTGTGATAGATTGGATTATTGGTCCAAAACTTTGCTCCACTGTAATAGAATTTTGGCATCTTAGGCAAAGAATATTTTCCCACCTTTCGACTTGGTGTTTGGCCGTGTGACTTGCTTTGGTTGAACAGGAAGTTTGTGAATCTGACAAGGGAAGCTTTGAAATGTGCTTGCTCAGTAGGACATGTCCTCTTGAGCTGCGGTCACCTGCCCTGATAAAAACATACCCAGATAGCGCTTCTTCTCCAATCTGGGTCCTGGAATGCGTCTCCAGGAACAGACCGTGTGCCCTCGGTAGCCGCCGGTCCAAGGAGAATGGGAGCCATGTCAAGCACACCTGAACTCAACCTGTAGTTTGGAGCCTGAAGCTAGATCAGTCAAGGGACAGCTGACCCACAGACCCACGAGCGTGACAACATGTGATTCTTGCTTTAAGCTTCTGAGCATTTTTTGTTTGTTTGTTTTTGCCAAGGCACAAATAATCATTTTATTCATTATTTACTTATTTATTACAAATAATCATTTTATAAAGACATTTAGCAGACTTTGATAATCTCAGCCATCATCGGGCTGATAGCCGAGTTTTACCATCCAGCAACATTCAACCCCAAATACGGAAGGCTTTCCAAAGGCAGTCAGGGGAGGGCTGAGGTGGTTTAAATTCATGTACATTCATGTACTGACTGCTGGCAAAAGCAGAGTAAAGAATCGCAGGAGATTGTTTCATAGATGGGAGGGAGCATACGAGTCTAAGACCTTGGCTGTGGCTCAGTCAGGACAGTGGTAAAAACAAACTCTTCCTGGAGTGGCTTGGTTCTGGAGATTGAAACGGATATATTTTTTATGGTTGGGATTATTTGAATGCTATTTGGAACAAGTATTGTCCTGTGATAATGAATCACTGGCCCTTGCAGGATGACCATTAACTTGCCACCGAGGAAGTGGTTGGCCACCTTGAGGAACGGTGTTAGGTGGGAGACTTAGTGGTCATCTGTGTTGCTGGCAGTTTGGATGTTTTTTAGCGACAGTAGCTAAGTCACCCTTTAGTGGGAGTGCATGTTTTTTGTTGGGCCCATGTACAGCCTCCATCACTCTGACTGTGGCTACTCCCCTCATGTGTCCATTATGTCAGCATCAGAGTGGCCAATGACTGAAGTTGGCTGATGTCATATGGTGAAGTCATCCGGATAGTTTAGTGCCTCTTCAAAGGTGGATACAGTTCTGAGTTTTAGGGGGCTGTTTGTTACACAGCCACATTGTAGCTAAAACAGACTAACACAGACCCATGCAAAAATAGAGGAAATGGTATAATAAATCTCTGGGCATGCCTATGTCATATGGCCAATCTCAATTCAGTCCGCTCACACCCTTGGATTATTTGAAGAAGCTCAAGACATATTATTTCATCTGTAAATATTATAGTATGCAGTCTTAAAAGATAAGGAATTTAAAAAATACTACATTATCATACAAAATATCAATAATGATTTGTTAATAGATAGCTATCCAGTTTATATTTCCTCTATTATCTTATAGTTTTCTTTTCTATCATTTTTTATTTGATTTTTTTCATGTTTATTTATTTTGAGAGAGAGAGAAAGCATGCAGTGAGCCAGGGAGGGTCAGGGAGAGAGGGAGAGAAGAGGGAGAATCCCAAGCAGTCTCCACACTGTCAGTACAGAGCCCAAGGCGAGGCTCGAACTCCCGAACCACAAGATCATGACCTGAGCTGAAGTCAGATACTTAACCAACAGAGCCACCCAGGCGCAGCCCCCAAAACTGTGTGTTTAAAGCATAGATGAACTGGTGTTAAGAGAATCAGGCAGAAGCCAGAATAATAAGAGGACAGGATCTCACCAGGAGTCAGCCTGCACCAGCGCCCATACTCCCTGAGGGACTGGCTTGTAAATGGCCGCTCCCAGGCACTACTTCCTGCCCCGCTCTGACTCTGCCTCCCACAAAAGGTGACCACTTTGTATGGGTTTTGGCCAGCATCCTGCAGGTGCCACTTCCCCTCGGATACTTGTGTCCTACTTCTCACTTCCTGCCTGAGTCTATTTGGACTCCACAGGGTAGGTCCGCTTGGGAATCTCTTGGACCTCCCCACACATGTACAACTGGAGAAGTTAATGCCTAAAGGGCCACTCTTGATCACTGGGTGACAGAAACAATAACTGTTTCTCCCTTCAGCCACTATTTCACAAGGCTCCTCAGAAGGTTCTGAGAATCAAGAAATATCAGAGTTCTTCTTGATAAGGTGACCTTGTACTGGCTTCTCTTCTTTCTTCCACTCTCCCCATCCCTCACTCCTGTTCCCTGGAATCACTTCCTAAATTAACTACATGCAAACCTTTGTCTGAAGCTCTGATTTTAGGAGAACCAAAACAAAGCAGGACAGAGAAGAAAAAGCCTTAGGTCTGGGCCTGGGACTAGAAGCCATCAAGGACCCCTTCCTTATCCCAAATTTGGGGCTTCTCAAAATTCAGTGCTCTAGGGAAGAAACAGGGGTAAAAGGTTCACACACAGAAGGCTTTCCTATATCCACTTAGCTCTGGGTGGAGTAGAAACACAGGGAATAAAAGAAGTCTGCTAGGATTCCTGACACAAACTAACACTCATGCAGAGGGAAGCCCCAAATCATATTCCCTATGTGACTACATAAAACCCAAGACAAAAATTTACTTAAAAGTAGTTCTGAGATGGGGCACCTCGGTGGCTCACTTGGTTGAGTGCCTGACTCTTGACTTCGATCCAGGTCATGATCTCACGGTTCGTGAGTTTGAGCCCCACGTCAGGCTCTATGCTGGCAATGCAGACCCTCCTTGGGAATCTGTCTCCCTCCCTCTCTGTCCCTCTTCTGCTTACTCTCTGTCTCTCTCTCTCTCTCAAAATAAATAAAAATAAACTTTAAAAAAATGTAGTTCTGAGTTGGAAGTACCCCTACGCGACTGGCAGAAGCAAACAAAATCCTCTCTGGAGTAATAGATTTTATTTATTTGTTTGTTTGTTTTTGAGAGGGAGAGAGAGAGCACAAATTGGGGAGGGGCAGAGAGACAGAGGGACAGAGGATGTGAAGCAGGCTCTGTGTCTGTCTGATGCAAGGAGTTGAACTCACAAGCCCATGAGATCATGACCTGAGACAAAGTCCAATGCTCAAAAGACTGAGCCACCCACATACCCTTGTGATAATGGATTTTAAACACAAATCTCAAAGACTTCTGAGGAACATAATGTCAAAATCAAAAATCAATAAACTCATGAGGAAACAAACCACAAGGATCATGAATTAGCAGAAACAACAATCTATAAATACTGCATAAAATGGAATAAGAAACAAAATAGAAAAAGTGCTTTAATATGTTTAAAGAGGTTTTAAAAGTATATTGAAAACATGATGACAGAATAATATACTAACAAAATTACCTAGACATATTTGAATATGAGCCAGATAAAACTTCAAGAAATGAAAACTGTAATAATTCAAATTAAAAATCTCAAAGGACAAGATCAAAAGCCGAGTAGACAAAGTCAAAGAGAGAATTACTAAACTGAAATATAAAGCCTAAAAATTACCAAGAATTCAGTAATGAATGATAAAAATACAAAATATTAAAAAAGAAGTTAAAAGAAATAGAAGAGATTCAACATTTATTCCTGATAAAAACATCTTAGCAAACTAAGAATTAAAGGGAATTTCCTCAACTCCATGAAAGATATCGACTAAAAACTTACATCTGCTCATATTTTAAGGTGAAACATTGAATGCTTCTCTAAGTTCAAGAACAAGCAAAGATATACACTCTTACCATTCCTGTTGCACATTTTTTAAATGTTTCTTTATTTTTGAGAGAGAGGGCACGTGCATGCACAAGTGGGGGGAGGGACAGAGAGAGAATCCCAAGCAGGCTTTGCACTCAGTGCAGAGCCCAACATGAGGTGTGATCTCACCAACCGTGTGTGAAATCGAGAGTCAGGCACTTAACCTACTGAGCCGTCCAGGCATCCCTCCTGTTGAACATTTAAATGGATGTCCTAACCAGTCTAATAATTCAAGGAAAAGAAATAAAAGGCACATAGGCTGGAAGGGAAGAAGTAAATCATCTCTGTTAGCAAAGAACATAATTGTCTACGTTGAAAATCACAAAGATCTACAAAAAAGTACTCTAACAAATGAGTTTAGCAAAGTTACAAGATACAAAGTCCACACGGAAAAATCAGTTGTATTCTATATATTTGCAATGAAAAATTCAAATGGAAATTTTAAAAATATTATCATTACAATAGCATAAAAAGCACAAAATACTTGGTATAAAATCACAAAACATAATGCAAGCTGGATACTCTGAAAACAACAAAATAAAAGAAACTAAAGAAGATCGAAATAAGGACTATGGATTGGAAAAATCAATATTGTTAAGAGACCAAAGCTTTCCAACTTGATTTATAGATTTAATGCAATCCCAATCAAAACCCCAGCAGGTTTTTTCATAGATATCAACACGGGGATTTTAAAATATTTATGGAAATACAAACGTACTTGAATGTCCAAAAAAACAACATTGACAAAAAAACACTCGACTTTATTTTGAAGATTTACTATAAAGGTACAATATTCAAGACAGTGTAGCATTGACACAAGGATAGACACATATGTCCATGAAACTGTTAAAATAATTATACAAGAAGGCCATTAGACTGAGGAGGCTCTGATGCTTTGGCATTCTATGTAAGCAAACTGAACCCAATCCAGAGTAAATCCTGCAAATGCCTCATGGTTAGGAAGTCAAAACTTAAGGACAACCAGTTACAAATAGCCAGCCAGACTTTCCCAAATAAGGCAACTGCTTAAGCTATAGCGAATCAAACAATTTCCTTGCTCTGCTTGACATCTGCTCCATAAAAGCCTCTCCCCATAGCTCCTGCAGGCGGAGTGCCCCCAACCACTCTTGTTCCCAACAGTCTCTTACATGTGCTCCCAGGGAGGGGAAAAATAATGTGCCCACCCTCTCCCATCATTTAGAAAAAGCTAAATGGAGTTTTATTCCTGGTGGTCAAATTTCAGTGTTCATATTTCCTCCTTTCTACAAGTAAATGCATTTATATAATTTGTCCTAAATGCTTTTCTGTATAATGAATAGCTCATCATTTTTATTTTTTTAATGATTATTTATTTTTGAGAGTGAGAGAGCACGAGCAGGGTAGAGGCAAAAAGAGGGGGAGACAGAGAACCTGAAGCAGTGAAGCAGGCTCTGCACACACACTGCCAGCACAGAGGCTGCTGTGGGGCTGTAACCCAAGAACTGTGAGATCACGACCTGATCTGAAATCAGCTGACTGAGCCACCCCGGTGCCCCAGATCATTGTTTTTAATGTTAACAACATTGCTCCTTAATTAAAAATTTTCAACTAAAAAAATCAATTTTCTGCTCAAATAAAGTTTTTTGTTGCTCAAATAAACTCTTTCAAAATGTAATGTACTTGGGGCGCCTGGGTGGCTCAGTCAGTTAAGCATCTGACTTCAGCTCAGGTCATGATCTCACAGCCTGTGAGTTAGAGCCCGGAGTTGGGCTCCGTGCTGAATGCTCAGATTCTGTGTCTCCCCCTGTCTCTCTCTGTCCCTCCCCTGCTCACGCTCTGCCTCTTCTTCAAAAATAATAAATAAACATTAAGACAATTTTTAAAAATTTAATGTACTTAGTTTATCTTTCAATAGATCTGAACTGAGAGTCCAGAGTTGTACTTACACACATACGGTCAACTGAACTTTGACAAAGGTGCTAAGTCTATTCAATGGACAAGTAATGTTCTTCTCAACAAGTTGTGCTGGGACATTTGGAATTCATTAAAAAAACAAAGAAGAACCTCAACTTATTAAAAAATTACCTTGAAAGTGGACCATAGACAGAAATAGAAAACCTAAAACTATAAACTTTCTGAAAGTAGAAAAATCTTTGTGACCTTGTGTCAGGCAAAGCTTTCTTGGCTATTATACCCAAAGCACAATCTATAAAGAAAAAAAATCAGTAAACTATATTTTATAAAAAATTTTAAGGTTTTCCTCTTCGAAACATACTGTTAAGTAGATAAAAAGACAAGCCACAGCCTGGAAGAAAATATTTACATTACACATATCTGATAAAGGACTAGTATCCAGAATGCATAAAGAATTCTCAAAAGTCAGTGACAGGAAGGGGACCTTCTGGCTGAGGTGACATGAAGAGGTTGGCAAATACTCTTCCCCCAAAACAAGTATAAAACTGGACATATTTTTCAAAAAACAAAAACAAAAGAAACAAACAGCCTTTAGAGGGCCTAGAAATTAACCAAAGGCAGACAACAAATTGAGAAGCGTTTATTCAAGAAAAAATGCTAGAACTTTGAAAAAGAACAACAGAATTTTGCAGTCTTCCTGCCTAGGACTGTACCCGCCCCCCCAACCCCCCACCCCAGCTCAGTCATTAAGAATTAGTGTTACCAGAGTGGTAAAAGGATGAAAACCAGAAGTATATCCACAAGAGGGGATATATTTGAACTGAAGTAAGTAAAAGCTGAAGTCAGCATTGTCAGTAAACATAGGAAACAATGGGGGAAGTCTGCAGCTTTGCTAGCCTGCTTGGGGTGAGCAACCAACCATTGAGAAATTTAATGGGGAGATCCTTGATATTAGAAAGCCATAGAAGGGCTAGATAGACTCCGTAGATGCCTGGCTGACTGAGAAAGTATATATATTCACAAAAGAGAGCTAGGAGAGCTCTAGTGAAAAGTAAAAGTAAAGGCAGTCTTGGGAACTGGATAAACCATGAATAAATTCCACAACCCAAACACAGATCAATCAGCAAACCTTGCGGATTCAAGGTATTTGAACACATCATCAGCCCAAATCCTTGGCAGATCACTAAGCTATGCAGATGAAGGGCAGTCACTAGGAAGTCAGGATAACCATGAAAATAAGAAAGAAAGGTGAGAAAAACGCCCTAAGTAGAGATGCCATTGAAGAAACACCACAGGGGAGAGAATCTGCAGTTAAGTCCAGGCAAATTACAAACAAAAGCAAAAGCAGAAACGAGACACTCTTATGAAAAATGAAATCATAACCCAGATTTTCTCCATATTATTATCAGTGAACAATTCTGAAGACCTCCAAAGGAATAAGGAAGTATAATCCCCACTCAGAGGGAAAAAAGGTCAACAGGAACAGATGGATCGGGTACAGATGTTGGATTTATCAGACAAATTTTCAAAGGCGGTTTTATAAATATGTTCAAAGCATGAAGGAAAATATGATGACAAGAATCCAACAAACAAGCTCTCAACAGAAAAACAGAAATGTCAAAAACTGAAAAGTAAGAGTTAAATTTCTGAAGAGAAAAATTCACTGTTAAGGCTGACCTGCAGAGCTGAGTCAGCCGAAAAACAGTGGACTTGAAAACAGATAAGAAGAAATGAACCAATCTGAATTACAGAAAAAACGAAAGATTGAAGAAAATTGAAACTTTGTACCCATC
>PJEM01011091.1:0-56779 GCA_004023845.1 Helogale parvula
TGGGCAGGACGCCTATCTCTTAATATGCAAATTTTACGGCAGAGGTTTGGGCTATTTCCCTACAGCAAACAAAGAACCAGAAAGCAAAGCAAGGGGAGGGCTGGCGCCACTGACTGAACCAAATTGATTCAAAGCCTAAAAGTATATGCTTCTTTGCAAAGTAATGAGAAAACCATAGGATGAACAGAAGCCACATGTGTGGCCAAGAGGCAAAATATTGCTTGGGAGCTATTATTGCCTACTGGGCCCCAACAAAGATCTCTCCATTTCTCCCCACTGAGGATGATATTACCTGTTGGACTATGATATATAGCCTTTATGATACAGAGATATGTTCCTTATATCACTATTTCTTGAGAGTTTTACCAAGAATGGATGCTGTATTTTGTCAAATGCTTTCCTGCATCTATTTGGACAGAATGGTATAGTTTTGATTCCTTCTTTCATTAATGTGGTCTCTTATGTTGACTAATTTGTGAATATTGAATTAGGCCTGCAACCCAGGAAAATATCCCACCTAATCATGTTGAATAATTTTTTGAGGTATTGCTGAATTCGCTTTGCTAGTATCTTGTTGAGAATTTTTGCATCCATGTTCATCAGGGTTATTAGCTAATAATTTCTTTTTTAGTGGAGTCTCTGGTTTTGAAATCAAGGTAATGTTGGCTTTATAGAACGGATTTGGAATTTTTTCTTCTATTTTTTGAAAGCGTTTGAGAAAAATAGGTATTAACTCTTCTTTAAATGTGTGTTAGAATTCTCCTGGGAAGCCATCTTACAAGAACTCTTGCTTGTTGAGAGATTTCTGATGACTGATTCAATGTCTTTGCTGGTTATGGGTCTGTTTCAATTTTCAACTTCTTCCTGTTTGAGTTTTGGTAGTTTGTAAGTTCCTCAGAATTTATACATTTCTTCCAGATTTCCCAGTTTGTTGGTGTTTAATTTTTCACAGTATTCTCTTGTAATTCTTTGCTTTTCTGCTCTTCATTGTGATCTCTCCTCTTTCATTCATGATTTTATTTATTTGGGTCCTTTCCCTATTCTTTTTGGTAAGACTGGCTAGAGTTTAATCAATTTTGTTTATTCTTTCAAAGAAGCAGCTACTATCTTTGTTGATCTGTTCTACCGGAATTTTTGTTTGCTGGTTTCTAAATCACTTATTTCTGCTCTAATATTTATTATTTCTCTTCTTCAGCTGGCTTTGGCCTTTATTTGCTGATACTTTTTTAGATCCTTTGGGTGTAAGGTTAGGCTGTATATTCGGGACCTTTCTTGCTACTCGAGATAGGCCTAAATTGAAATATAATTTTCTCATAGGACTGCCTTTGCTGTCTCCCAAAGGATCTGGTCTGCCATGTTTTCATTTTCATTTATTCCATGTATTTTTAAACTTTTTTAAATTAATTTTCTGGTTAGTCCCTCATTATTTAGTAGGATGTTCTATTTTTACATATAGTTTATTGTAAGTTGGTTTCCATATAACACCCAGTGCTCATCTCAACAAGTGCCCTCCTCAATACCCTTCATCCACTTCCTCTCACCCCCACTCTCCTTCAACCATCAGTTTGTTCTCCATATTTAAAATTCTATTATAGTTTGCCTCCCTCCCTCTTTATAACTATTTTTCCCTTTTCTCCCCCATGGTCTTCTGTTGAATTTCTTCTGATCCACATATGAGTGAAAACATATGGTATCTGTCTTTCTCTGCCTGAATTATTTCACTTAGCAGAATACTCTCCAGGTCCATCCACGATGATACAAATGGCCAGATTTCATTCTCTCTCACTGCCATGTAGTATTCCATTGCACATATAAACCACATCTTCCTCATCTATTAGTCAGTTGGTGGACATTGAGGCTGCTTCCATGATTTTACTATTATTGAAAGTGCTGCTATCAACATTGGGGTACATGTGCCCTTATGCATCAACACTTCTGTATCCCTAGGGTAAATCCCTGGCGGTGCCATTCAGGGTCATAGGGGAGTTCTACTGCTAATTTTTTGAGGAACCTCTACATTGTTTTCCAGAGTGGCTGCACCAGTTTACATTCCCACCAACAGTGTAGGAGGGTGCCCGTCTCTCCACATCCTTGCCAGCATTTATAGTCCTCTGATGTGTTCAGTTTAGACATTCTGACCTGCATCAGGTGGTACCTCAGTGTGTTTTTGATTTGTATTTCCCTGAAGATGAGTGATGCTGAGCATCGTTTCAAGTGTCTGCTGGCAATCAGGATATCCTCATCAGAGAGGTGTCTATTCATGTCTTCTGGCCATTTCTTCACTGGATTATTTCTTTTTTGGCTGTGGAGTTTGGTGAGGTCTTTGTAGATTTGGATACTAGTCCTTTATCCAATATGTCATTTGCAACTATCTTTTCCCATTCCATTGGTTGCCTATTTATTATTGTTTCCTTTGCTGTGCAGAAGCGTTTTATCTTGATGAGGTCCCAATAGTTCACTTTTGCTCTTGATTCCCTTGCCTTTGGAGTGTGTCAGGTAAGAAACTGCTGTGGCTGATATCAAGGAGGTTGTTTCTTGCTTTCTTCTCTAGGGTTTTGAAGGTTTCCTGTCTCATGTTCAGGTCCTTCATCCATTTTGAGTATTGTTCTGTATGGTATAAGAAAGAAAGTTTTATTCTTCTGTGTGTTCCTGTCCAGTTCACCCAGGATCATCAGTTAAAGAGGCTGTCTTTTTTCCATTGGATATGCTTTCCTGCCTTGTCAAAGATTAATTGGCCATTTATATGTGGGTCCAGTTCTGGGTTCTCTATTCTATACCACTGGTCTATGTGTCTGTTTTTGTGCCAATACCATACTTTCTTGATGATGACAGCTTTGTAGTAGAGGCTAAAGTCTGGGAATGTGATAATCCCATTTCGGTCTTCTTCTTCAATATTATTTTGGCTATTGGAAGTATTTATTTTTCCTCACAAATTTTAGTATGTTTGTTCTAGCTTTCAAAAGAATGCTGGTGCACTTTTGATTAGGATTGCATTGAATGTGTAGATTGCTTTAGGTAGTACTGACATTTTAACAATATTTATTCTTCCAATCCATAATCATGGAATGTTTTTTTTGTTTCTCTGTGTCTTCTTCAGTTTCATTCAAATATTTTCTATATTTTCCAGCATACAGATATTTTACATCTCTGGTTAGGTTTATTCCTAGCTTTTTAAAGGTTTTTTTTGTGCAATTGTGAATGAGAACAGTTTCTGGATTTCTCTTTATGTAGTTTCATTATTAGTGTATAAAAATCCAACCAATTTCTTTACATTGATTTTGTACCCTGTGACTTTGCTGCATTCATGGATCAGTTCTAGCCCATGTTTGGTGAAGTCTGTTAGGTTTTCCATGTACAGTATCATGTCATCTGTGAAAAGTGAAAGTTTGACTTCATCTTCATCAATTTTGATGCCTTTTATTTCCTTTTGTTGTCTGATTGCTGATGCTAGGACTTCCAGCACTATGTTAAACAACAGTGGTGAAATGGCCATCCTTGTCATGATCCCGATCTCAAGATAAAAAGCTCTGTTTTTTCCCCATTGAGGATGATACTGGCTGTGGGCATTACATAAATGGCTTTTATGATGTTTGGGTAAGTTCCTTCTATCCAGACTTTTTCAAGAGTTTTTATTATGAAAGGATGCTGTAATTTGTCAAATGCTTTTTCTACATATATCAACAGGATCATATGAGTTTTTTCTTTTCTTTTGTTAATGTGATGTATCAAATTGACGGACTTGTGAATATTGAACCAGCCCTGCAATGCAGGAATAAATCTCTCTTGATCGTGGTGGATAATTCTTTTTATATGCTGTTGAATTCTATTTGCTAGTATCTTGTTGAGGATTTTTGCATTCATAATCATCAGGGATATGGACCTGTAGTTCTCTCTTTTTATTTCAGTGAAGTCTCTGTCTGGTTTGGGATCAAAGTGATGCTGGCTTCATAGAATGAGTCCAGAAGTTTTCCTTCCATTTCTAATTTTTGTAATAGCTTGAAAAGAATGGATATTAACTCTGATTTAAATGCCTGGTAGTTTTCCCCAGGGAAGCCATCTGATCGTGGACTCTTATTTCATGGATGATGATTTTTGATAATTGAATCAATTTTCACTAGTTATGGGTTTGATCATATTTTCTCTCTCTTCCCATTTGAGTTTTGGTAGTGTGTGCGTGTTTAGAAATTTTTTCATTTCTTCTAGGTTGCCCAGTTTATTGGCATATAATATTTCGTAATATTCCCTTATAATTGCTTGTGTTTCTGAAGGATTTGTTGCATCAAATCCATTTTCATTCGTGATATTGTCTATATGGGTCTCTCTCTTTTCTTTTTGAGAAGACTGGATAAAGGCTTATCAATTTTTTTTTCAAAAAACCAACCTTTGGTTCAACTGATCTGTTCAACTATTGTTATTGTTGTTGTTTAGATTCTATATTGTTTATTTCTGCCCTGATCTTTATTGTTTCTCTTCTTCTGCTGGATTTAGGGGGTTCTTGCTGCTCTGCTTCTAGTTCCTTTAGATGCACTGTTAGATTTTGTATTAGAGCTTTTTATACTTTCTTGAGATAGGCCTGGATTGCAATGTGTTTTTTTCTTAGGACTACCTTTGCTGCATCCCAGAGAGTTTGGATTGCTATATTTTCATGTTCGTTTTATTCCATACATTTTTATGTTTCTTCTCTAATTGCCTAGTTGGCCCAATCATTCTTTAGTAGGGTGATCCTTAACCTCCATGCTTTTGGAGGTTTTCTAGACTTTTTCCTGTGGTTGATTTCAACTTTCATAACATTGTGATCTGAAAGTTTAAAGCATCACTAAAAGTAAGACAATAAAATAACCAATGTCACAACAAGAGAGACCAAGGGACACCCTTAAAAGAACACTTTCTGAATGGCCAGACCCTGGACAGTGTATGAGCCTCCTTTAATATAGCAGTATTCGCAGGTGCAGAGCACATAACAAGGCTTTAAAACTTACAAGGGACAGAAAGTTAGCCAAAATGATGAAATGGAAGAACTCCCCTCAAAACAAATTCCAGGAAGAAGTGACAGCTAAAAAGCTGATCAAAACAGATATTAGCAACATAACTGACAAAGAATTTAGAACATTATCATAAAATTAACACTGGCCTTACTGTCAACAATAGCCAAAACACGGAAAGAGCCTAAATGTCCATCACTTGATGAGTGGATCAAGAAGATGTGGTATACATATACAATGGAGTATTACATAGCAATGAGAAAGAATGAAATACGGCCATTTGTAGGAAGGTGGATGGACCTCGAGGGTGTCATGCTAAGCGAAATAAGTCAGGCAGAGATTGACAGATACCATATGTTTGCCCTCATAGGTCTAACAGGAGAGCAGGAGAAACCTAATGGAGGACCAGGGGGAGGGGAAGAGGGAAAGAGAGTTGGGGAGAGAGAGGAGTGAAAAACTTGAGAGACTATTGAATACTGAAAACGAACTGAGGGTTGAAGGGGAAGGGGAAAGGGGAAAAGAGGTGGTGGTGATGGAGGAGGGGACTTGTGGGGAAGAGCACTGGGTGTTGTATGGAAACCAATTTGACAATAAACTATTAAAAAAAAGGAAAAGAAAAAAGAAAAAAATTAATGCTGGGCTTGAAAAAGGCATAAAACACATCAGAGACTTTATTGAGGCAAAGCTCAAGGATCTTAAAAATTGTTATGATGACAGGGCGCCTGGGTGGCTCAGTCTATTAAGCATCTGACTTCAACTCAGGTCATGATCTCATGGTCTGAAGGTTGAAGCCCTGTGTTGGGCAATGTGCTGACAACCCAAAGCCTGGATCCTGCTTCAGATTCTGTGTCTCCCTTTCTCTCTACTCCTCCCTGCTCACTCTGTCTCTCTCTCTCTCTCTCTCTCAAAATAAAGACATAAAAATAGTTATGATGAAGTAAAAAGCGCTACAAATGAGGTGCATAATAAAATGGAAGTGGCCACTGCACTGATGGAAGAGGCAGAGAGGAGGGGTGCCTTGGTGGCTGAGTCAGTTAAGCGTCCAACTTTGGCTCAGGTCATGATCTCACAGTTTGTGGGTTTGAACTCCACATCAGGCTCTGTGCTGACACCTAGCTGAGAGCCTGGATCCTACTTCAGATTCTGTATCTCGCTCTCTATCTGACCCACCCCTGCTCACACTGTCTCTCTCTGTCTTTCAAAAATAAATTTAAAAAACATTGAAGAGGCAGAGAGGAGAATAAGTGAATTGGAAGGTGCCATTATAGAAAAAGAGGAAGTCAAAAAAGAGAGATAAATTGATCCAGGGACACAAAAGGAGAATTCCAGACCTGATTCAAGTGATGCAATCAAATGAAACCATATCCATATCATAGGAATTCCATTAGAAAAAGAGAGAAAGAAAGGGGCTTACATGGTAGATGAACAAATTATAGCTGAGAACTTCCCTAACCTGGGGAAGGAAACAGCCATTAAAATCCAATAGGCACAGAGAACTTTCCTAAGACTTAACTTGAATCGACCTTTGGCATAAATATAAAAGTGAAACTGGCAAAATATTAGGATAAAGAGAGAATTTTGAAAGAAATTAAGGATAAACAGGTCTTAGCATACAAAGGGAGACACTTCAGGGTAGTAGCAGACCTATCTACTGAAACATGGCAGGCCAGAAAGGAATGGCAGGAAATCTTCAATGTGATCAACAAAAAATAATATGCAGCCAAGAATCCTTTATCCAGCAATCCTGTCATTCAGACAGATAAAAGTTTTCCCAAATACACAAAAATGGAAGGAATTCATCACCACTAAACCAGCCCTACAAAATATGCTAAGGGATACTCCATCAGAGAATTGTTGTAAGGAAAACAAAGTCCCAGAGACACCACTATAAGCATGAATCCTACCGAGAGCATAATGACTCTAAACCCATATTTTCAGTAATAATACTGAATGTAAATGGACTAAATCCTCCAATCGAAAGACACAGGGTAGCAGAATGGATTAAAAAAACCACAGGATCCGTATATTTGCTGTCTACTAGAGTTTCATTTTAGACCTGAGGACACCTTCATTTTGGAAGCAAGGGGTTGGAGAACCATCTATCATGCTACTGGAAGTCAAAAGAAAGGAAGAGTAGTCATACTTATATCAGACAAACTGGACTTTAAAGTAAAGGCAGTAATAAGAGATGAAGAAGGGCATTATATAATAACTACAGGGTCTATCCATCAGGAAGAGCTGACAATTATAAATATCTATGCACTGATTTGGGAGCACCCAAATACATAAAACATTAATCACAGACAAAAACAATCTTATTGATAAGAATGTGCTCACTGCAGGGGACTTTAATAGTCTAGTTGTGGCAAAGGGTAGATCAACTAGACAGAAAATCACTAAGGAAACAGTGGACCTGAGTGACATATTGGATCAGATGGATTTTACAGATATATTTAGAACTCTACATCCCAAAGCTATTGAATTCACTTTCTGCTCGAGTGCACGTGGTAAATTCCCAAGATAAACTACGTACTGGTTCATAAAGCAGCCCACAATAAATATTAAAAAATTGAAATCACACGGGGCTCGAACCTTCAGACCATGAGATCATGACCTGAGCTGAAGTCGGACGCTTAACAGCCTGAGTCATCCAGGCACCCTGGCATCATAATTATTTTTAAGATCCTTGAGCTTTGCATCAATAGTGTCTCTGGTGTGTTTTATGCCTTTTTTCAAGCCCAGCATTAATTTTATGACAATTGTTCTAAATTCTTGGTCAGTTATGTTGTTAATATCTGTTTTGATCAGCTTTTTAGCTGTCAATTCTTCCTGGGATTTGTTTTGAAGGGAGTTCTTCCACTGCATCATTTTGGCTAATTTTCTGTCTCTTGTAAGTTTTAAAGCTCTGTTATGGGCTCTGCAGCTGCGAATACTGGTATATGAAAGGAGGCTCATACACTGTCCAGGGCCTGGCCGTTCAGGAAGTGTTCTTTTAAGGGTGTCCCTTGGTCTTTCTTGTTGTGACATTGGTTATTTTATTTTCTTACACGTAGTGATGTTTGGACTCTCCACCCTGTGTGCTTTGGTTTGTTCCTTGAAGTAGCCCTGGAAAGGAAAACAGACAGATAAACAAAAAGGGAACAAACCAATGAAGTAAACAAGCATCCTGACAAAAATAAAAATGAAACAAAGGAGAGTCTAAACCCATGAAACCAGAAATTCCAGCTGTAAGTAAAGAGCAGGGTGGAGGCAGTGCTGATGGAAGAGCTTTTACAAAGAGAAACCTGGGGGACCAGCCCATGCACTCCAGTCGAAAGGTCCCGAGTAGTGGGTTGGTGTTGGCACAATATCTCTAGGAAAGGAGACAGACAAGACAGACAAAACAGACAAGACAGACAACGTGGATGGTGGTAAAGCCACATTTTATTAAGATAACCAGGGTCTTATATACCATGGGTGATTACATCATTTCTTTAATGATTACATAGTTCAAGGTCCTTGAAGTAAAGACATGCTCCAGAAAAGGTCATTTTTATCAAGACAGTAGTAAATAACAGGAACAATCAAGTCATTACAAGAGAAGGATTCTTTAATAATAGTCTGGCTACAAGAGGAAGATGAGCCTGAAGAACTCTATGAGGAGATTTACATTCCTTAAGGCCCCTCATCAGTTATGCATGGGCAAGACTCTTATCCTCTAATAGGCAAATCTTTTGGCAGAGAATTGTGTTAACTCCCAACACCAGACAAAGAGTTAGAAAGCAAAGCAAGGGGAGGGCTGGAGCCACTAACTGAACCAAGTTGATTCAAAGCCTAAAAGTATATGTCTCTTTACAAAGCAATGAGAGAATCATAGGATGAACAGAAGCCACATGTGCGGCCCAGGAGGCCAAATATTGTTTGAGGGTTATTTTTGCCTACTGGGCCCCAACAAGAAAAATGACAAGGGGGGGAGGGGAGAAAGAGAAAATGAACATTGACCAGGCAGAAAGACTAAAGACTAATCCAGAAAGAAAAAGGAGAATATGGAAGGAGACAAGGGGAAAAAAATGAAAATCATGTTACCCATACAAATTATACATTCTTATTATTCCAGAGAGAGAGAGAGAGAGAAAGGAAGATAAAGAAGGAAGTGTAGAACATGCATCAGGAGAATAGATTAAATATGTCTGTTTTAGCAAACCTATAACCAGAATAATCAGCCCAGAGGAGGGGAGAGATAAGAATGAGAATAGGGAGAATATATATGAATAGCAAGAATTGATCTGGAATTAATCAGGGCAATGCAGCAGCACTGGTTTGGGGAGGGGCCTTTTGTTTCTGTAGCATCTATGAGCTCCCAGCAGCTCCCCAGTGCAGATGGGCATGGTTTGGTGGAGGTTGGTCCCACCTCTACTGTGGTTCCTGTGGGCTGATCCCCAAGCCTGGTGGTTGTGGGGGAATAAATGGCGACCCCCTGTCCCTTCTCCTTGAACCAAGTGTCCCAAATCACTCCTTTGGATCTGTTCTCACTGTGCCACAGGCACAGCCAAGGTGGACCAACGTGCCAGCCACATTCCAAGCTCTCACCCCATAGACATTAATGATGCCACCCGAAATGTAATCCTGCGAGCCTGGCACTTCAGAGCAGGGGATCAGTTCTTCCTGATGCTGACTGGGCTCCTGGAGTACTGCTTGACTTAGAAGGAAGTCCTTTTGTCCCTTGGCTCAGAGGATAGTGTAGGATTCCTCTCCATCCTGGGCTGAGGTTTTCCTCTTCTCCAGATACAGTGCTACACTTCCCCAGCTGTTCTTTCTTTTCCCTTTGTCTCTCTGCAGAAGAAGCTCCCTCCCCTCCACACCTCTGTGTCCCAAGGTCACACTCACACTATGAGGCTATCGTCCTAGTAGACACCATCTCCTTTCCTCCCAGACACTTGGGGCTCAGAGGCTTTTGACTTCAGCCCTTCCTTGTTTAAGAGATACAGGCAGGAAGTACAGAGCATCCTATTTCTCCGCCATCTCCTTCTGAGAATTTCAGTAGGATGTTCTTTAACCTCCATGTTACTGAGGGCTCTCCAATTTTTTTCTTGTGGTTGACCTCAAGTTTCGTAGTGTTGGGATCCAACAACATGCATGGTATTATCTTTAACTTTTTGTATTGTGGAGGGATGATTGGTGACCCAGTATGTGATTTATTCTGGAGAATGTTCCATGTGCATTTGAGAAGAATGTGTACTCTGCTCTTTAGGATGAAATGTTCTGATTATGTCTGTTGAGTCCATCCAGTCTAGTATGTCTTTCAAAGTTATTGTTTTCTTGTTGATTATCTGCTTATGTGATATGTCTCTTACCATAAGTGGGAAGTTAAAGTGCTCCACTACTATGGTATTATTATCAATGTGTTTATGTTTGTTATTAATTGATTTATATTTTTGAGTTCTATCAAGTTGGGGGCATAAATATTTAGAATTGTTCCATCTTCATGAATGGACCTCTTAATTATATAATACATGTCTTCCTCTCTTGTTACACTCTTTGTTTTAAAATCTAGTTTGCCTGGTATAATCATGGCTACACTGGCTTTCTTTTGATGACAATTATCATGATAGATGATTTTCCATCCCCTCCCTTTCACTCTGAGATGTATTTAGGTCTAAAATGAGTCTCTTTCAGGTATCATATGGTGGGTTGTAATGCCCAAGATTTCAATATCACCCGAAAACTAGAAACCGCCAGGGAGACTGAGTCACTCACGTAAAAGCAAAGAGCATTTGTTATTATGACTTAGGCTCGCCGGACCTAAGTTTGGTCTCACAGCCTTCACCAATGCAGTGGATCCGTGCTGAGAGCCCGGAACAAGGGCTGAGTAGGGTTCTTATGGGGTTTGGGAAGGAGGAGTTACAAGAAATTGTGACATAGGTACAGTGACCCAATCATAATGGTACAAAAGTATTGGCACAGCTTTAACCATACACATTGTTTAGAGCATTCGTTACTTTTGGCGGGACCCAATTACAACATTTAGGGTATCTTTGAAATTAACCAATTACAGAGCGAATTCAGGGTCTTGTTCGGTGACTATCGGGTTAACTTTAACATTAGGTAGCAGGGTCCTATCTAAAGTTCCTATCTGTAGACCTCACCTTTAGGAATGTGGGGAGAGGTAGTTGGCCTTCCCTGACTGGATACTGCAAAGTGTCTGTTCTGCCCCAGGTAATGTATAATTGCCTAATGGTTCCGGAGAGACTGACCCTTGGACCCTCTAGTTTAGAGGGGAAACTTAAAGCCTGTCATGGCGTCTGTTTGGTTCAGACTCGTGTTCTTACAGGTCTTTTTTCTTATCCATTCTGATACCCTTAATCTTTTGTTTGAAGCATTTAGTCCATTTAGATTCACAGAGATTATTGAAAGATATTATTTTAGTTCCATTGTGTCACCTGTAGAGTTGGTGTTTCTGGTGATGTTCTCTGCTCCTTTCTAGTCTTTCTTGCTTTGGTCTTTTCCCCCTCCACTCCAGAGTCACCCTTAAAATTTCCTGTGGCCCTGGTTTATTGGTCACGAACTCCTTTAGTTTTTGTTTCTCTGGGAAACTCGTTATCTGTCCTCCTATTATGAATGACATGGCTGCATATTTTTTCCATCCAGCATGTTGAATATTTCCTGCCATTCCCTTCTGACCTCCCAAGTTTTAGTGGACAAGTCTGTTGCTAACCTAATATTTTAACCTTTGTAGAGTAAGGACCTTTTGTTCCTAAGAGCTTTCAGAATTCTTTTATCTTTGTATCTTGCAAGCTTCACTATGATATGTCTGATATTGACATATTGATTTTGTGGGGAGTTATCTGTGCCCATTGGACATGAATGGTTGTTTCGTTCCTCAGATTAGGAAGTTCTCATCCACAATTTGCTCAAATAAATCATCTACTCTCTTTTTCCACTCTTCTTCTTCTGTAACTCTGATGATATTTATATTATTTCACTTTATGAGTTGCTGACTTCTATGAGTCTGCCTTTGTGATCTAAGTTTTCCTTCCCTCTTCTTCTCAGCTTCATTGTTTCCATAATTTTGTCTTCTATATCACTTATTCTCTCTTCTGCTTCTTCAATCCTGTTATGACTGAATAGTATCAGTTTTGCATCTCAATTATACCTATTTTTATTACAGCCTGAATAGTTTTTAGATCTTTGATCTCTCCATTAAGGGTTTCTCGGGTGTCTTCTATACTTTTATCAAGCCTAGCTAGTAGTTTTATGACTGCTGTTCAAATTTTCTGTTTAGAAGTATTGATTATATCTGTTTTGAGCAAGTCACTGGCTATGATTTCTTCTGGATATTTCTTTTGGAAAGAATTCTTCCACCTTGTCATTTTGGCCAAGTTTCTGTCTTTTGCATGTTTTGAACGGTTGTTATGTATCGTGAACCTGAGAGTAATACTATATTTTTTTAAAAAGGTCATTCACTGTCCAGGACCTGGCACTTCAGGAACTGCTTCTGGTATATGCTGTGTGCACTGTGCTGTTGTATTCTGGCTGCTGTTTCCCATTGCTCAGTCCTTTGCTGAGCTCCTCCTGGCTTGCAGTGGGAAGGGTTTGGACCTTTAAATAGGTGTGCTTTTATTTCTATGTTAAAATAAGCCTTAAAAAAGAAAAGAAAAAAATATGGGGGGATTTGCTTTAAAAAAGATGAAAGGAATGAGGAAAACCAAACAGACAATCAAAAACTATAAGCTTGATTTCAGATAAAGTGAAGGAAAAAGAAGATGAAAGATAAAATAAGAAAAAGAAGAATGATTAAAAAACAAAAAAAAAAAGAGAGAGAGAAAAGAAAATGAAAAAAGAAATGAACAAACAAACAAAAAACTATAAGCCTGTACCAAAGGAATAAAAGAAGGCTAAAAAGGAAAAAAGTAATTCCGGTCTTATTTCCACCAGATCTGCAGGTGACTCTTTCTATGATCTGTACACTTGGTACATGCAGGGTGCTGCCTGTGCTTGTCTTCTGGAATAAAGGGCTGCTACACAGGCTCCAAGTCAGTTTTGCTCCAGGATGTATGCAGTTGTCAGGCACTGGGGGTGGGGTTTGATATAAGTGGGTTCTGCCTCTCACGGGGCTCAAAGTGTTGCTTTCTGAAGTCCCACCTTATTGTTGTTGAGGGGGCAAATGGAACCATCCCACTCTCTCATCCCCAAATAGGGGATCTCACTTCCCTGTTCTTCAGGAAGCCCTCACAGAATAGTGAGGGGTGTCAGACAGGTGTGTCCTGTACCACAGCTCTCCTGCGTTTTATCTCTAACATGAGACTGGGAATCAAAACACAAAATTTTAAAGGACCCAACACTACACAGACCTGCCCCCTCCTCCGAATAGAGCCATTCCACACTGTGTCTGCAGAAAAACAGTTTCACGCCTATGCAGTGTGCAGACTGCATGGTGTAGCACCGTGGAAACCAGCAACCAAACTATTGGCCCTCTGCAAGAGCTTCTGTCCCTTGCCTATGAAAGGCCTATTGCTGGTATCTGTAGGGAGCTTCGTCCTTGGAGAGATAATATACTTTCTTCTAAATCAAGTCCAGGAAAGGGAAAGTTCTCTCATAGTGTGACCCAGAAAAAAAGCTACATCACACTACGGACTCTAGGTCCAGTGCCACAGCTCCACTCCAGACAAAGTGGTACACTTCTAAAAACTCAGTTTGAGCTTCACATTCTGTTCAATAAAACCTCTCTAGCTCCCCAATCTATGTTCTGGAATGGCTTTCTTCTTGTGCAGGCCGAACATTGCACTCTTTCTTAGACAAAATAAACAAAGACTAAAACTAGAGACAACAAATGACCTTACCTAGTGATAAATGGAAAAATTCAATAAGAGAATGTAATAATTATACCTATATATGCACTCAACATGGAGTGCATAATAATATCAAATATATCAAATGTCTGTATATATCAATATATATCAAGCAGTTTTATTAATAAAGGAAGACATTAACAATAATACAATAACCATAGGGGAACATGACAGCTAAATTACAATACTGGATAAATCATTGAGACAGAAAATCAACAAGAGAACAGTGGCTTTAAGAGATACATTTGACCAGATGGATCTACAGATATGTTCAGAACATTCCATCCTAAAGCAGTAGAACACACATTCTTTTCAAGGCGTGTGGAACATTCTTCATAATACATCATGTGATAGGCCACAAAACAACTCTCAGTAATGTTTTTTTTTTAATTGATTTCATATCCTGCATCTTTTCTGATCACAACCGTATAAAACTAGAAAACAATCACAGGAAAAAACCTGGAAAAAAAACACAAAAACATAAGGTTAAATGACATGTTGTTAAACAATAAATGGGTCAAACAGGAAATCAAAAACAAAATTAAGAATTCATGGAGAGACAGGGCATCTGGGTAGCTAAATTGGTTGAGCATACAACGTTGGCTCAGGTCATGATCTCATGGTCCATGGGTTTGAGCCCCACGTCAAACTTTGTGTTGACAGCTCAGAGCCTGGAGCCTCCTTTGGATTCAGTGTCCTTTCTCTGCCCCTCCCCCACTAACACTCTGTCCAATTCTCCATCTCTCAAAAATAAATAAGCATTAAAAACATTTTAAATACATGGAAATAAATGAAAATAAAAACACTAAGTTCCGAAAATTTCAGTAGCAGCAAAAACTGTTCCATGAGGAAGGCTTATAGGAATACAGATCTACCTCAAGAAGCAAGCAAAATCTTAAATAAACAAAAAAATCTTCCACCTTAAATAAGCTAAAAAAAAAAAAAGAACAAGGCCCAAAACTAGTATAAAGAACAAAAAAAGATTAGAGAAGATATAGATAGATAGATAGATAGATAGATAGATAAAGAGATATAGATATATGCAAATATGATAATAAAGTATACTTAAAGAGAAAATATGTATTTATGTTTTAATATTTACATATATACATTTTAATTCCTATATCATTTATTTCTGCTCATACACACACACACACACACACACACACACCCAAACGTATAGCAGACTGATGAAACCAGGAGCTGGTTCTTTGAAAAGACCAACCCAACTGATAAACCTTTACCCAGACTCATAAAACAGTGAGATGGAGAATGACACAGAGTGAGAGTTAAAACAAATAAAATCAGAAATGAAGGAAAGACATAACAAACAACAGCAGAGAAATGCAAATAATTATAAGAGAATATAATGGAAAATTACATGCCAACAAACTGGACAACCTATAAGAAATAGATAAATACCTAGATACATATAACCCTCCAAAATGGAATCAGAAATAAATAGAAATTTGAACAGATTAATTACTAGCAATGAAACTGAATCAGTAATCAAAAACCCCCAACCAGGTCCAAGACCACATAGTTTCAAAGGTGAATCCCACAGAAGATTTAAAGATTCTTCTCAAATTATTCAAAGACAAACAAACAAAAAACCCAGAAGATGAAGAAAAGTTTCCAAATTATTTTTAATAGGCGAGCATTAAAATAACTACTACCAAAAAACAACAAAAACAAAAAACACAGGCCAATGTCTTTTATGAACATAGATCCAAAAATCCTTAATAAAATATTAGCAAACCTAGTCCAACAATACATTAAAAAAGTCTTTCACCACAATCAAGTGGGACATGTTCCAGGGATACAAGGGTGGTTCAATAGTTACAAATCAATCACTGTGGTAAATCACATCACCAAGAGAAAGGATAAAAAACATATGGTCATCCCAACAGTTTCAGAAAAAAAAAAAACATTTTACAAGATTCAACATCCATTCATGACAAAAAAAAAAAAGTGAGTTTGGAGGCAAAATGCTTCAGCCTAATAAAGGCAATATAAGAAAAAGTCAAAGTAATATCATACTCAGTGGTAATAGTCTGAGAGTTCCCCCCCTAAGGCCAGGAACAAGATGAGGGTGTCCACTCTCACCACTCTTATTCAACATAGTCCTGGAAGTCCTAGCCACCACAATCAGATAAGAAAAAGAAACAAAAGTCATTCAAATCAGCAAGTGCAGGAAGCCAGTTTTTCTGAACTCATAAGGTGAGCAGAAATCTCCTTGTGAGGTAAGGCAGGTTTGCAAGGTCCCCCACCATCGGATGGCGACCTGCGTCTACACCCACTCACCCCCCTCTCAATTTCTGCTTAAGCACCGACCCCCAAGGACCCTGACTGACTAATTTCAGAAGTGACTTGCCTTCTCATGCTAAAAATATCTGAATTCTACCTTGTGGAAAAACTTGTTATAGGAGTTTCTTCTTTTGTGATTATAGGAGCAAATGTTACATTTCCTGAGAAAACCTGTTTTTCTTTCCCTTGAAAACAGGCTATTGACCCCTGCTCACAAAAGAACTAACTTTTGCCTTTCCTATGCCAAAAACATTGCCTTGTACTTAAATGCTAAAGGCACCTTCCTTCACCATATGATAAGCATCTAGTCACCTTCTTCAATCACTATTGATAAAGATTATGCATGAGTCTTTTACCAATCTGTGTCCTGGGAAATTTTTACATGCCAAAGAATTTGTCATCAGAAATCATTGTCTAAGGTAATTGCCACTTCTGTTTTGTACCCCATACATTTTTTCAATAAATAAATCTTAGGTCAGTGCAGAGATGTCTGCCTGCTGATCAGAAACAACCTCCAGGCTGTCTCATTCCCTTCCCCCTTCACTGATTCCCATCTCATTCATGCCAACACCATCCATCCCTCAGGGGAACCCTGGACCTGCAAGAACTGGACTCCAGCAAGCAATGAAGAAGTAAAATGTTCACTATTTGCAGATGACATGATACTATATAAGGGAAACCCTAAAGACTACACACACACACACACACACACACACACAAAGTGCTAGTACTGATAAGCAAATTTAGTAAAGTCTCAGGATTCAAAATCAATGTTCAGAAATCTGTTGCATTTCTACAAACCAAAACTGAAGCATCAGAAAGAGAAATTAATAAAACAATCTTATTTCCAATTGCAGAAGAATAATAAAATACTTAAGAATGAAATTAATCAAAAAATTGAAAGACTTTTATTCTGAAAACGATAAAACATTGATGAAAGAAATCGAGGATGACACAAATAAATGGAAAATTTTGTTATGCTCATGAATTGGAAGGCCGAGTATTCTTATAATTCCCATTTTATGCAAAGCTACTTACAAATTTAAGGCAATTGCTCTCAAAATATTAACAGCATTTTTCACGGAACTAGAATGAATAAACCATAAATGTGTGGAACCACTGAAGACTTGAATAACCAAAGCAATCTTGAAAAAATAATAAGCTGGAGAGATCACAACTGTGGATTTCAAGATATACTACAAGAGCTAGAAACAAATGAGGCTGACACAAAACTAAACACATAGATCATTTGAATAGAATCAAGAGTCCAGAAATGAAACCATGCTTATATGATCAATTATTCTACAACAGAGGTAAGAAGATATGATGGAAGAAAGACAGTCTCTTTATCAAATGGTGTTGGGAAAACTGTATAGCAACATGCAAAAGAATGAAACTGGATCACATTCTTACACCATACTGAAAGTGATTTCAAAATGTATTAAAGATCTAAATATGAAAAGGAAACTATAAAAGTTTTAGAATAAAACAGGCAAAAGATTCTCTGACATCAGCTGCAGAAACATTTTTCTAGATATCTTTCCTCTGGCAAGAGAAACAAAGGCAAAATTAAAATATTTGGACTAGGCCAAAATTAAAAGCTTCTGCACAGTTAAGGAAACAATCAACAAAACAAAAAAGCAATCTACAGAAGAAGACATCTGATGACATATCTGATAAGGGGCTAATATCAAAAATATATAAATAACTTATACAAGTTAACACACACATACACAAAAACATCCAGTTAAAAAATAGACTGAGGACATGAATGAACATTTTCCAAAGAAGACATCCAGGTGGCTAATGGACACATGAAAAGATGCTCAGCATCATTAATCATCAGGGAAATACAAATCAAAACTACAATGAGATACCATTCTATACATGTCAGAATGGCTAAAATCAAAAGCCCAGGAAATAACAAGTGTTGGATAGGATGTGGCAAATAATGAACCCCCATGAACATTTAGCTGAAATGCAAACTGGTGCTGCCACTGTAGAAAACATGGACATTCCAAAAAAAAAGTATATATATACACACACACACACACACACACACATATACTCTCACGCACCCACAAAATAATGTATATATTATAAATATATATAAAGTAAAAAGGTATGTATATAATATACACACACATACATATACATATATGTGTATATATGTATATAATGGAATATTACTCAACAATTAAAATGAATGAAATCTTTCCATTTGTAATCATGTGAATGGATCGAATGTGTATTATCCCAAGCACAATAAGTCAGTCAGAGAAAGACAAATACCATATGATTTCACTCATGTGTGGAATTTAAGAAACAAAGTAGAATTATATATGTGAAGGGGAAACAAAAGACAAGGAAACAAACCATAAGAGCCTCTTAACGATAGAGAATGAACTGAAAGTTGATGGAAAGAGGAGGGTGAGAGGATGGGCTAGATGGGTAATGGGAATAAGGAGGCAATAACTGTGAGGAGCATCTGATGATGTAAATGAGGGATGAATAACTGAATTCTACTCCTTAAACCAATATTACGCTGTATGTTAACTAACTAGAATTTAAATAAAAACTCGAAAGACAAATACTCAAGAGTGGGAGTAGAGGGTAACAGGATAAGTATATATTTATTTTAAAAAGTGCAAAATCTTTGGGGCGCCTGATTGACTCAGTTGGTTAAGCGTCCACCTTTGGCTCATGATCTCACAATTTATGGGTTCGAGCCCCACATTGGGCTGCGCTGACAGCTAGCTCAGAGGTTGGAGCCTGTCTTCAAGTCCTGTGACTCCTTCTCTCTCTGACCCTCCCCTGCTCATGCTGTCTCTATCTCTCTCTCTCAAAAATAAATAAAAACATTTTTTTAAAAAGTGCAAAACCTTTTCCAGAAAGGTACACCATTTTGTATTTTTATAATCAATGTATAAGATTTTCAGTTGCCAATGTAATGAGCACGTGCTAGTGTCACTAATGTTACTTATACTAATAGGTGCAATGACATTTCATCATCATCAAATTAATTTTATTAATATCTAATTGATGAGGAAGCATGTCAAGCAGAGGTCAAAGTACAAGCTAGCCACCACCCCCACTTCTCAGGTGGGATATAAGTGACAATCCTCAGTCACTTCTGGCTGTCCAAGAGCAAAGGACAGGGGGGGAAAGTGGTTAACTGATAGAGATCACAGTCATGCAAGACATGAGTCTTCATCAGTTTACAAGTGCCTTAGTAAATTATAAGCAAAAGGTCGTCTTATCAATAGCGTAATCTCCAGAAACCTATAGACACAATTACTTGGAGTCCCAACATCAACCTCCCTTCCATAGTGTTGTGAGCAGCAAAGGGAAGAAGGAAATGGCAGGTAAAATTAAAGTCCTTTATAACCTGCAGCACATTGACTTGAGACAAATACAAAGTATACAAAACATTTCTCCAAGATCCCCCTAATATAGTCATGTTAATGCCTTTCTAGACAGAAAACAACCTTAGCTTGACAATAGCAAGATCCCTGGCATCTTATGAATCCTGATTCACATATGGAAGCCCTTCTGGTGGCGTCCGTTTTGTCTTTAACTCCCCTAACTCCATAGTATATAACCAGTCACTCCTCACAACCCTACTGCAGCTCTTCCTGCCCATGGGCCTTGTCCCCATGTTTAATAAAATGACTTTTTTTTTTTTTGCTCCAAAAACATCTGAATGAGGTTGAATACCTTTCATGTGCTTATTTTACCAATATATTCTTTCCATTAATCTCTTGTTTTGCTCATTTAAAGAATTGGGTTATTTTTTTTTCTGAAGAGTTTTGAATGTTGTTTAACAATTATGGAAGGAAGTCACTTGATGGATGTATAATTTGCAACTATTTTATTTCAGACTCTAACCTGGACTTTTATTTTCCTAACAGTGTCTGATAGCAGAAGTTTTCATTTGGATGAATCCAATGTATCAATTTTTCTAATATATTTCACTTCAGGTGTCATGTTTAAATTATTTATTGTTATCTAACTTCAGCCAAAAAGAGTTTTCTCTATTGTTTTTTGCTTAAAGTTTTATGATTTTTCATTTTACATTTGGATCTGTAATCCATCTGAGTTAATTTTGTAGAAGGTATGGAGTTTACTTGGACAACCATATTTTTTCATGTGTGGTTGTCCACTTCCAACAAATTGTTGAAAATACTTGATGAATTGCTTCTGGTTATTTTTCATAAATCAATAGGCTACATTTCTGTGGGTCCATTTCTGGGCTTCTATTGATCTATATGTTTACCCCTTAACTGATTCCATATTGTCATGATTACTTCAGCTAGATAGTAAGTCCTAAAAGCAGATCCTGTGATTTCTTCAACTTTAATCTTACTTTGATAATGTGATCTAAATTTCTGTTTCTTTTCCATATAAATCAGAAATAACCTACCTATATCATAAGTAATAGCGGTGAGATTTTGATCTAAATTGCATTAAATCAACAAATCCAATTGAAGTGTATTAGCATCTTCATCATGCTGAATCTTCTTATCAATAAACATGGCATGTTTCCATATCAATTTATCTTCTTTTTTGTTTCAAAGGCTCTTTAATATTCAGCATCCAGATTCTTTTTTACCATATTTTAGACTCTGTGATAGAACATTTTCTTTTGTGTTTTTGGGACATTTCCCCTCATTTGGTAACTTAAAATCTTTATTAATTTGATTTCTTTAAGCAAGAACAGATTAAGGTCTAAATAAACTATTTAATATTCTGCAAAAGAATTTGTGAATGAGGAGAGCTGACAAGAGAAGCTTCTCTGATTCTGAGGTATGATGAAAATTTGAAGTCCAAAAGAAGGCAGGAGAAAAGAGCGAAGGATGAAAGCTGAATACCATAGGAAACCTAAACTGACCATTGTCAACAGCTTCTGAGTGGTAGAGTCGGTAAATGAATCCAAATCTATAGAGGTCTAATGACTTCTTCTGTTTTACCATAGGATGAGGATATAATAAACTCATTTGATTAAGTAATAGTTAAAATTCTTAGGTTAGTGGCTAGGATACAAAACAGAAACTTGTTTTCTCACGAATGTCAGAAAATTAAGTTTGTATACACTGCTTACTAATTAGTATTTCATTTAGATACATAACCCTGTCTCTCCTCTTTAGTGAACCTCTCATGAATTTCAAGAAACTTCTTCAAGATCCAGCGAAAAAAAATATCTCCATTCTCCATTGTCCTATTGAGATGATGATTGATGATGTTTTATGGTGATGGTGGGAGTTCAGAGCCAACAGCCAATAAAGAACTCTTGAAGACACTTTTGGTGCAACAAAGGTGACTTTACTAAAGAACGGGGACAGGACCCATCCGCAGAAGGAGCTGTACTGGGGTTGTAAAGAATGACTGATTATACACTTCCAGGTTGGGAGGATGTTAAGGACAACATAAATTTCTAAGGAGTTTTTGGAAGCATGGTTTCCAGGACCTTGAGGGGCTAGCTATTGGTAGGAAATGTCGTGTCGTATTGCTTAGTAAAACTCAGTCGTGGGACCCTTCAGAAGTATATCAGGGGACATATGCTTGGAATGTGATTGCCAACATATACTTGGGAGTTAAAGGTTTGCAAAGGAATTTTTATGTGCTTAGGGAGATTCACAGGACCCTGGGGCGCAGGGGCAGTCAAGATATGTTAAGCCAAGATTCCCTTTTGCCTCTAGAAAGGGGTCATCAGAGAGGCAGCTGAGCTCCTAGAGGAAGGCCACTCTGCCTGTTTTGAGGACTTGTCAATGGGCTGTAGGCAGTAAGGGAACAGAATTTTTCATTTGCCTTTGTTTCACACATCACCATGGCAAACACATAAACCTCCTTACATCTTGAAGAGGGTGATATTAGGTCCCCAGGAAATGGAGTCTATAGGTTTCTGGAGACTAGGCTATGGATACGATTGCCTTTTTCTTGTAGTTTACTAAGTTATCCATAAACTGAAGGAGACTCTTATACTGCACGACTGTGAGCTCCATCAGTCAAACATTTGCTTTCTTTCCTTTCCTTTGACAGCAAGGAACACCAGAGGAATGTCACACATATCCACCTGGTGATGGGGGGGCAGGGTGACATTAGCCTGTGCTTTGCCCTCATCTTGTTTCATGCTCCCTCATCAGTGATTGCATTCTCCTTATTTTCTCAGCAATATGAACCAAGTTTGTAAAACTTAATTTGCCAGTGATAGCAATCTTCTAATTTATGCTAATGTGATTATGCGCATGAATATACGAGATAGCAACTCTGCCTCATGAATTTTTGCATCTCTAGCTTTAAGCATGGTGTTGAGCATTGGGTCAGCATTAAAACTTGTTCATATAAGGAGTTTGTGCTTTTAATATTTCCCCATACGATGCAATGTAACATATTCAAATACAGTAAAAATCTTAGTCAAATTATTTTGTGATTCCAAGTAGACAAGTACTCAGTTGGCCCTTTGCAATTTATCAATTAATGTTTAGAAGGACTTCTTTTTTCTCTCATCTCTAAATTTGGCTGATCTTAGTGATTGATCTGAAACAAAATTGTTTATATGATTTGCCTTCCTCTACATCCTTCACAAAAATCGCTTGAAAGTTATTTCCCTTTAGGATCTTATCTCTCTAGAGAATGGAAAGACCTAAGAACTCAGGTGTTTCAGTATCATAAACAACTTGAGCTCATTTGAAGAAATCTACAGGGGCTTAATGCTAATTTTCTAACAAGTTGTAAAGCATTAAAATTCTCTCTAGTTTAATGTGTGAAAGGAATATTGGAACAATGTGTGAGAGAGATTAGTGTTGGCTTCCTCTGTAGGCAATAAGGGGAAGGATTATTTTTTCTGGGGTGGCAGAATGTCACCACCCTATTTCAGTGACAACAAATTGCGCATCATTTTTTGTAACTGAGCCTGTCATTAACCTGAATGCTTACTTTCTTCTCTGGGTCAATATTCCAAGGAGAATTAATGTTCCGTGTTCTCTTCATTTCCATGTCATATGTGAAGGGTTATAAATCCAATGACAACATTGATTGGTCAGATAAAAGAATCATGTAACTTGTTTTACCATGTCCATCTTTGCTCCCTAGATATTTAACTAACAAAGAGTGTCCCAGTTAGCATATGATAGTTTTTCAAGAAACCTTCTTATATTTTTTGCTCCCAAAATTACCCACCCATATTTCCCCAAACATTCATCTTTATGTAGTGAAGAGCTAAGGGGTGCATCCCCTCAGGCCAACTAGATTGTGCTGAAACATGGTCTTTATATGTGCTTATGCTACTAGCAATAAACTTAATCCTTTATTTTTATTTATACAGCCATATCCAAAAAACTGTACTTCTACAACGTACACAGTATTCTGAAATCCTGTCTTAAGTGGTTTTGCAGTTTGATTTTCTTAAGAGAGCTGTAGATCAAAGTACTTTCTTGATCAGAGAAAGGGCTTCTATTTTTCTTGGCCATCTCCAGCTAGATAATAATTTAATGTAAAGGTTTGGGTGGGTTTTTTTTTTCCACCTGTTTTATTTTGTATCACTGGACCAGTATCATCTGACTTCTACTGTTTCCACTCTCCACTCATTATACCTCCAGATCTCCCTTCCAAAACCGGAATACAGATACTGTTGACATGCAGACATCTGAGTCAGGAGCAGGCTGTTGGCCTGTCATGATACAGGGAAGAGCAAGAGATCAGTTGCTTGCTTTTTGTAGCCTGTGAACTTAGCTGAACCTCTTCTTCAAAATCTTGGTGAGGATTTTGGCATGGGCCATGGTTTCTGAGCATGCTCCATCCTTGGAATTGGTCTTCCTCTTGGAGAAATGCCCTTGCTGCCCCTGTTCACCACCTGCCCTTTTAACATGAGACGGTGACTCTGGGAAGGTGCTTCATCAAACCAGGGACAACCTCTCATCCCAGACCTATTCATCGTTTCTTCTGAGAACCTGATGCAGGTTAGTATAAATGGATAACAGTGCTGCAGTGAGAAGAAATGTTACCTAAAAAGACTTGCTGGGCAAATGTATTTCAAGTGAGGTTATGGGCTCCCAGAACAGTGTTCTAGAATACAGATGCTTTTGTATGTTTAGCATTAGTCTTACATTTTTGGAATTATTTTTTATTTTTTCTAACAAATATTTTTATTTTCATTTTTAAAAAAGCATTTGAGTGCCTTTAAGCACAAGTGTTTTAAGGAATACTCTGAAAGACCCTGTGATATAGCCCTATAGGTAATATAGCATATATATGTAAGAAATATATATTATATTAATAGCATAAAATATATGTATAAATTTGAAAAATTTCTAAAAGGAGAGTGAACAAGCATGTACATAAGTTCATTAATAGTTATTTTTTGAGTAAATAAGATTTTGGAATTTTTTACTCTGTTATCTATTTTTCAGTAACAAACATTTATTAATCTTAAGATAAGTTGTTTAAAGTAACTAACTAGGTAATACTCTTGTCTTCAGCCAAAAATAAGAAAGAAAAAATGAAAGCATTGTCCCTTTATGTAGTGGTGATTACAAATTAAAGGTTATATCTCATTACCAAGTGGTTTTTAAATTTAACTTAACTTTTTATTTTTCAAAATTTTCTAATGTAAAGATTCTTATTTTAAAAAAAAAGATCCTGTGTGTCCAGGTTATAATTTCCAAGCTTGTAGTTTATACTAATGTCTTTAGCTCTTGGAAGTTTATAACCAGATCACAATATCCCCCCAAACCAGAGACCACCAGGGAGACTCAGGCACGTATGTAAAAGCAAAGGGAGTTTATTCAGGCTTAAGCTCTGTCTCTCAGACCTCACCCATGCATTGGATTCATGCTGAGAGCCCCGAACAAAGGCTGGGCAGGGTTTTTATGGGGCTTGGAAAAGGCGAGTTACAGAAAATTATGACATAGGTACAGTAATCCAATTATTATCGTATAACAGCCTTAGTAACAATTTTAACCCAACAATTGTCCAGAGTGTTCGTTACTTTTGGCCGGACCCAATCACAACATTTGGTGTTTCTTTGAAAATAACCAATTACAGGGTGGGCTAAGGACCCCCACGTGGGGTGAGTAACTGGTTAGTCTAGCATTAAGCAACAGGTAACTATCTATAGTTTCCATCTATAGGCCTGTCCTTAGGAATGGTATGTGTGTTGGCTGGCCGCTTTTGATTGGGTGTTGCGAGGGTGGTCACTTGTTGAGCAATATGTGCCCTTTTCCTGTTATTGTCCAATGATTCTGAGAAACTAAAACTTAGGCCTTTACGTTCAGAGGGGAAACTTAAACCATGTCATGGAGTCAGCTTGGTTGAGACCTGTGTCCTTTCAGATCTGAGGATATGATGTACTCATAATATACTCCCATAATATACTTCTATAAGAGTTCTTAAAACCTCCCTTAAGCTGGGTTGTCTACAGTTTTCAAGCTGAGTTTTAAAAAACTCTGGCTTTAACCAGTCTTTCTGGATGGCCTCATCTTAGATCATAACTTCTCCCTGAGTGTAGGGTCTATAACCCTTCCTGGTTGGACCACAAGTGTACGTGCCCCACAGGTAGGTAGACAGCAGAGCTGTGGGATCCATAGGCTTGCATTCACAGACTCCATTTACACCATATTCGAACTTCTCCAGCAGCTTGTGAACCCCAAACAAGCTGATGGCAGGAAACTGTGTCCATACAGCTAGCATTTAATTATTGATATGAAAGACATACACCTTTTTCTGTTAATTTCTGAATCTTATTCAAGTCAAATATTTGATTGGTGTCTATTAAAATATGTAAATATTGAGTCTACTCTCACTGAAACAATGCAGGTTAAAAGAAATCCAGTAACAACTACTCCCAAGTCTCCCAAACCTGCTGCAAAAATACCTCTGCACAATGATTCTTATTATTTCATTTAATTGACCTCAGGGCTTAGTGTTACATTGAGCTAGAAGGTGCAAAAGAACATCCCTCATTTTCTGTTCATTTTGTGAATGACTCCTCACCATTGCACAATCAAATTTACTTTCGGTCTCTTGCCTGATGTTACCTTAATCACTGGGTGAAGAGTTTGGACCAAATCATTAACTATTCAGAATCAAGTAAATTTATGGTTCTTTATTTCAAGGGCTCCCACGCTGTTTCTCTTCTGACTGCATATAGGTAATTTAAATATTTTAAAAATAGGTACTGTGTCTCATTTCTGTCTATACCTATCGCTCATAGTGCAAGGTCTAGTGTATAGAAACTTTCCAATACTTTTTTTTCAGTTGAGTTTATCATCATGAAAACATGTGAGTTGATTATATTAATTGAATCTATAGATCCACATGTTTTAGGGGGAATTTGTCAGTTACCAGAGAAATAGGCTCAAAGTTAATGGGTTCAGACAGAAGTATTTTCTTTTTTTCTTCAAGTTACTTTATTACTGATTATATTAATAAAATCTTATATTTGTTTTCTTTCTCTCTTTCTTTCTTCTTTCATTCTTTCTTTTTCTTAAGTATATTTGACTTCTTTATTTTTTATTATTTTTTAAAATTTAAACTGAAGTAAGTTAACATATAGTGTATTAATGATTTCAGGAGTAGAAACCTGTGATTTACCACTTACATATAACATCCAGTGCTTATCCCATCAAGTGCCCTCTTTAATGCCCTTGACACATTTAGCATGTCACTTCCCCTCACAACACCCTGCCAACAACTCTCAGTTTATCACTGTATTTAAGAATCTCGTATGGTTTGTCTCCCCCTCTGTTTTTATCTTATTTCTGATTCCCTTCCCCTTTGTTCCTCTTATTGTTTCTTAAATTACACATATGAGGAATATCATATAATATTGTCTTTCCTTGACTGACTTACTTTACTTTATATAAGCTATCTAACTCCATTTATGTAGCAAATGGAAATATTTTATTATTTTCGTCATTTTTTGTTTTTAGTGTTTGTTTATTTATTTATTATTTTATAGTTTATTGTCAAGTTGGTTTCCGTAAAACTCCCAGTGCTCGTCCACACGATTACCTTCCTCAATACCCATCATCCCCTTTCCCTTCAACCCCTCCCCCTTCAGCTCTCAGTTTGTTTTCAGTATTCAAGACTCTCTCATGATTTGCCTCCCTCCCTCTCCTAACTATTCCGCCCTTCCACTCCCCCATGGTCCTTTGTTAAGTTTCTCCAGTTACACATATGAATGAAAAATGTGGTATCTGTCCTTCTCTGCCTGACTTATTTCACTTAGCACGACACCCTCGAGTTCCGTCTATGTTGCCACGAATGGCCATATTACATTCTTTCTCATTGCCATGTATATATGCCATGTATACTCCATTGTATGTATAAACCACATCTTCTTGATCTATTCATCAGGTGATGGACATTTAGGCTCTTTCCATAATTTGGCTATTGTAGAAAGTGCCACTATGAACATTGGGGTTCATGTACTCTTATGCATCAGCACTTCTTTATCCCTTGGGTAAACCCTAGCAATGCCATTCAGGGTTATGGGGGAGTTCTACTGTTAATTTTTTGAGGAACCTCAACACTGTTTTCCAGAGCAGCTGCACCAGTTAACATTCCCTCCAACAGTATAGGAGGGTGCCCGCCTCTCCACACCCTCGCCAGCATCTATAGTCTGCTCATTTGTTGATTTTAGCCACTCTGACCAGCGTGAGGTGGTATCTCAGTATGGTTTTGATTTGTATTTCTCTGATGATGAGTGACACTGAGCATCATTACATATGTATGTTGGCCATCTGGATGTCCTTTTCGGAGAAGTGTCTACCCATGTCTTCTGCCCATTTCTTCACTGGATTACTTGTTTTTCGAGTGTGGAGTTTGGTGTGTTCTTTGTAGATTTCGGATACCAGCCCTTGATCTGATACGCCATTTGCCACTGTCTTTTCCCATTCTGTCAGTGGCCTATTTGTTTTTGTTTTTTTTTTTTAGTGTTTCCTTTGCACTGCAGAAGCTTTTTATCTTCATGAGGTCCCAATAGTTCATTTTTGCTCTTGATTCCCTTGCATTTGGAGATGTGACGAATAGGAAAATACTACAGTTGCAGTCAAGAAGGCTGTTTCCTGCTTCCTCCTCTAGGATTTTAATGATTTTCTGTCTCACATTGACGTGCTACATCCATTGTGAGTTTATTTTTGTGTGGGGGGTAAGAAAGTGGTCTAGTTTCATTCTTTTGCATATTGCTATCCAGTTCTTCCAGCACCATCTGTTACAGAGACTGTTTATTTTCCATTGGATATCTTTCCTGCTTTGTCAAAGATTAATTGGCCATCCATTTTGGGGTCCAATTCTGGGTTCTGTGTTCTATTCCGTTGGTCTATGTGTCTCTTTTTGTGCCAATTCCATACTGTCTTCATGATGACAGCTTTGTAGTAGAGGCTAAAGTCTGGGATTATGATGCCTCCTGTTTTGGTTTTCTTCTTCAATATTACTTTGGCTATTCAGGGTTTTTGTGGTTCCATATACATTTTAAGATTGTTTGTTCTAGCTTTGAGAAGGACGCTGGTGCAATTTTGATTGGGATTGCATTGACTGTGTAGATTGCTTTGGGTAATAATGACATTATAACAACCCGTTCCATGAGCATGGAATGTTTTTCCATTTCTTGGTGTTTTCTTCAATTTCCTTCATAAGTTTTCTATAGTTTACATCATACAGATCCTTTACATCCTTGGTAAGGTTTATTCCTAGGTATTTTACGGTTTTTCATGCAATTGTGAGTGGGATCAGTTTCTTCATTTCTCTTTGTGTTGCTTCATTATTGATTTATAAAAATGCAACGGATATCTGTATGTTGTTTTCATAACCTGAGACTTGGCTGAGTTCATGGATCATTTCTAGTAGGCTTCTGGTGGAGTCTGTTGGGTTTTCCATGTAGAGTATCATCTCATCTGCGAAAAGTCAAAGTTTGACTTCATCTTCACCAATTGTGATGTCTTTTATTTCCTTTTGTTGTCTGATTGCTGGTGCTAGGACTTCAAGCACTATGTTAAAAAACAGTGGTGAGAGTGGACATCCTTGTCGTGTTCCTGAACTCAGGGGGAAAGCTCTGTTTTTTTTTCCATTGAGGAATATATTAGCTGTGAACTTATCATAAACTTATGATGTTTAAGTAATTTCCTTCCATCCTGACTTTCTCGACGGTTTTTATTAAGAAAGGATGCTGTATTTTGTCAAATGCTTTTTCTGCATCTATTTACAGGACCATATGGTTTTTATCTTTTCTTTTGTTAATGTGATGTATCACATTGATGGATTTGTGCATATTGAACCAGCCGTGTACCTAGGAATAAATCCCACCTGAACATGGTGGATAATTCTTTTTATACGCTGTGGAATTCTATTTTCTAGTATCTTGTTGAGTATTTTTGCATCTGTATTCATCAAGCATATTGACCTGTAGTACTCTTTTTTTGTTGGGTCTCTGTCTTGTTTGGGTATCAAGGTGATGGTGGCTTCATAGAATGAGTCTGGAAGTTTTCCTTCTATTTCTACTTGTTTGGAATAATTTGAGAAGAATGGGTATTAACTCTGGTTTAAATGTTTGGTAGAATTCTCCAGGGAAGCTATCTGGCCCCCAGCTCTTATTCATTGGGAGATTTTTGATAATTGACTCCCTTTCTTCAATGGTTTTGGGTCTGTTCAGATTTTCTATCTCCTCTCATTTGAATTTTTGTAGTGCATGTGTGTTTAGGAATTTGTCCAGTTCTTCTAGGTTGTCCAGTTTGTGACATAATTTTTCATAGTATTCCCTGATGATTTTGTCTATTTGGGTGTTCTCTCTTTTCTCTCTGAGGAGCCTGGCTAAAGGTTTATCAATTTTGTTTATTGTTTCAAAAAAATAATTCTTCGTTCATTGCTCTCTTCATATGTTTTTTTTTTTGGATTCTATATGCTTCATTTCTTCCCTGATCTTCATTATTTCTCTTCTTCTGCTGCATTTGAGGTTCTCTTGCTGTTCCCTTTCTAGCTCCTCTAGATGCACTGTTAGATTTTATATTTGCACTTTTCCTAGTTTGTTGACATAGGCCTGGCTTGCAATATATTTTCCTCCCAGGATTGTCTTTGCTGCATCCCAGAGAGTTTGGATTGTTGTACTTTTTCCATATATTTCTTAGCTTCTTTTCTAATTGCCTGTGGCCCAATCATTCTTTAATAGGGTGGCCTATTCCCGTGATTGATTTCAAGTTTCATAGCATTGTGATCTGAAAATGTGCATGATATAATCTCAATTTTTTATACTTATTTATGGCTGCCTTATGACCCCATATGTGCTTTATCTTGGAGAATATGTCATGTGCACTCAAGAAGAAAATGAATTTCCTAGCCTCGGGATGTAGAATTCTAAATGTATCTGTCAAATTCATCTGTTCCAATGTGTCATTCAGACCCACTTTTTCCTTAGTCAATTTCTGTCCAGTTGACCTATCCATTGCTGTATGTGGGGTATTGAAATCCCTTGCAAATAGCACATTGTTATCAATTAGAGTTTTTATGTTTGTGATTAACTGTTCTATGTATTTGGGTGCTGCTGAATTCAGTGCATAGATGTTTATAATTGTTAGCACTTCTTGATGGAGAGACCCTGTAATTATTATATAATCTTGTTGCCCATCTTTTGTTATTGCCTTTACTTTAATGTCCAGTTTGTCCAATATAAGTATGGTTACTCTGGCTTTCTTTGACTTCTAGTCACGTGATAGATATTTCTCCATCCCTTTATTTTCAATCTGAAGGTGTCTTCAGGTCTGAAATGCATCTTTTGTAGACAGCAAACAGATGGATTTTGGGTTGTTGTTGTTTTTTAATCCATTCTGCTACCCTATGTCCTTTGATTGGACCTTTAGTCCATCTGTATTCACTGTTATTACTGAAAAATATGGGTTTAGAGTCATTGTGTTCTCTGTAGGGTTCATGCTTGTAGTGTTGTCTATGGTACATTGTACTCCTTACAACACTTCCCTCTTATAGTCCCTTTTAGGATTTCTTGCAGGGCTAGAGTAGTAGTGATGAATTCTTTAAATTTTTGTTTTTGGGAAAACCTTTATCTCTCTTTCTATTCTGAATAACTGGCTTGCTGGATAAAGGATTCTTGGCTGCATTTTTTTTTTCTGTTCTTCACATTACAGATTTCCTGGCATTTCTTTCTGGCCTGTGAAGTTTCCATAGATAGGTCTGTAACCACTCTGATAGATTTCCCTTTGTATGTTAGGGCCATTTTATCTCTAGCTGCTTTCAGATTTTTTTCTTTATCTTTATATATCGCCAGTTGCACTATGATATGTCCTGCTGAACGTCAATTCAAGTTACGTCTGAGGGGAGTTCTCTGTGCCTTTGGATTTTAATGAGAATTTCGGTCCCCACATTGGGGAAGTTTTCGGCTATAACATGATCAAGCACACCTTCAGAACCTTTTTCTCTTTCTTTTTCTTCAGGAATTTCTATGATATGGATATTGTTCCATTTGATTGTGTCACTCAGGTCTCGAAAACTTTTTTCATGGTCCCAGATTAGCTTCTCTCTTTCTCGGCTTCCTCTTTTTCTATAATCGTGTACTCTAACTCACCTATTCTACTCTCTGTATTTTCAATCTGTGCAGTGGCCGCCTCCTTTTTATTATGCACCTCATTTATAGCATTTTAAAAAAATCTCACCACAGCTATTTTGACAGTCCCTAGTCTTTGTATTTATAGGTTATCTGATGACTTTTGTGCGTTTTTCAAGTCTAGTGATTAATTTTATGAGTATTGGTCTACATTCTTGCTCCATTATGTTGCTTATATCTGTTTTGAGCAGTTCCGTGGATATGACTTCTTCCTGGAATTGCCTTAGAGGAGAGTTCTTTCGTTTCATCATTTTGGCTAGGTTTTTGTCTACTGTCAGTTTTAAAAGCTTGTTATGCCCTCTGCACCTGTGAGTATTTCTATATAAAAGTAGGCTCATTGACTTTCCAGGGCTGTCCATTTAGTCAATGCTCTTTTTAATGGTGTCTTTTGGTGTCTCTTGTTGTGTCTTTAGTTTTTTTTATTTCCCTACTCAGTGATATTTGGAGGTAGCCCTGAAAAGGAAACCAGACAGACAAACACACAGGGAACAAAAGCATGCAATCGCACCAAGAAATCAAACAAGCCAAACAAGAGGGGAATGAAAAAAGAAAAAGAAAAAATGGGGAGGGAGCAGACAAAAACAACAAAATGTAGAGAACAGTCTAAAAGTATGAAACCAGAAATCTCAGCCAGAAATAAAGAATGGGTTGGAAGCAGTGCTTTTGTAAGAGCATATACAAAGAGAGAGGTGACAGGTATGGAGGAAGTGAAATTGAAAGATGACCGGACAGAGAAACTAAAAGGCTTAATTCAGACAGAGACAGAGGAGAATGTTGTAGGAAGTGAGGAGAAAAAAAAAAAAAACACAAAGATAATGTTACCCAAAGACCTATATATTCTGATTATTCCAGAGAGAGAGAAAAAGGAAGGTAGCATCAAGATAATGGATTAAGTATGACTGTTTAGACAAGCCAATGTCCCACGTGCCCAGTCCAGCAAGGGGAGAGATAAGAATGTGATCAGGGAAAATATATCGGAATAGCAAGAATTGATCTAATCATACCAATGCATCAGTGTTGGTCTTGCCTGGGCTCTGGGGGATAAAAAAGCAGTTCTCAGCACAGATGGGCGTGGTTTGATGAAGGCAGGTTTCCCCTACACTGAGGATCCTGCAGGCTGCCCCTCAGGTCCCGCCTTGGTGGTTGTGGGGAGAAGAATGGTGGCACCCCAGTTCCTTCTCAAACCAAGCGTTGTAACCTACACTTTTGGGTCTGATCTCCCTGTACTGCAGGCGAGCCAAGTTGTATTTTCCAAGGCTTGCCTCATTTTCAGATCCTAGTCCATGCACTCTAATGATACCGCTCGAGATGAAATATACTCCTACAAGCAGGAGTGAGATATACTCCTATAAGCAGGTGGCTTCCTAGCTGGGCATCGAGTAGGGGCAGTTAGGGAGCAGTTTCTCCTGGTGTCACCTGGGAGCCCAAGGAAAGCACCCCAGCTAGAATGAAAGGGTGTCTTTCCCCACGCCCTGCGGTTATAGATGGGATGATAGGATCCCTCTCCATCCTGGGCTGAGGTTTTTCTCTTCTCTAGAGACAGCTCTATGAGCATTTTCAACCTCTCTTTCTCCTCCCCCTCGCCTCTCCGTGGCTCTGAGTGGCTCTGCGCGATTCTGCACAGAGGGGGCTTTCTCCCATCTGAGCCACAGGGTCCCGGCCCATTTTTATCTTCTCCAGTTAGGCCTCACACCCCTATGAGGCTGTCTTCTTAATGGAATCTGTCTTTTTTTCCCCCAGACTCTTTCAGATCAGTGTATTGTGGCTTCAGTCATTCTTAGATTGATAGAGGTAAGCAGGCAAAACGTGTAAAGCTCTCTACTACTGCATCATCTTCTTTATTATTTTAAAACATTTATTTATTTGTTTGTTTGCTTGCATTTAAATCAAAGGGAGTTAAACTACAGTGTAATAATAATTTAAGGAATAGAATTTACTGATTCATCACTAACATATAACATCTCAACAAGTGTCCTCCTTAACACCACTTACTCGTTTAGTCCTTCTCCCCAACCCAACACCCCTCCAGCAACCCTCTGTTTTTTCTGTTTTGAAGAGTTTCTTATAGTTTTGTCTCCCTCTCTGTTTTTATATTATTTTTGATTCCCTTCCGTTATGTTCATCTGTTTTGTTTCCTAAATTTCACATAGAGTGGAATGATACTATATTTGTCTTTCTCTGACTGACATTTCACTTAGCATAAAACACTCTAGTTCCATCAACATTATTGCACATGGAATGATTTCATTCTTTTTGATCTCTCAGTAATATTCCATTGTGTATACATACCACATCTTCTTTATCCATTCATCAGTCAATAGATATCTGGGCTCTTTCCATACTTTGGCTATTGTCAATGGTGCTGTGATAAGCATTGTGGTACATTTGTCCTTTCAAATCAGCACTCCTGTATCCATTGGTTAAATACCTAGTAGTACAATGGCTGGATCGTGGGTATTTCTATTGCCAATTTTCTAAGGAACCTTCATACTGTTTCCAGAGTAGCACAACCAGTTTGCAGTCCCACCAATAGTAGAAATCCATTCATCTTTCTCCACATCCTCGCCAACATCTGCTGTTGCCAGAGTTGTTAAATTTAGCCACTAATTGAGGTGATGAGGTGATACCTCATTGTGGTTTTGATTTGTATTTCCCTGATGATGAGTAATGTTGAGCATCTTTTCATGTGTCTGTTAGTCACTGGTATGTCTTCTTTGGAAAAGTGTCTCTTTAGGTTTTTTGCCCATTTCTTCACTGGAGTATTTGTTATTTGGGAGTTGAGTTTGATAAGTTTTATATAGATTTTGAAAACTAACCCTTTATCTGATATGTCATTTGCAAATATCTTTTCCCATTCTATGGTTGCCTTTCAGTTTTGCTGATTGTTTCCTTTGCTGTGCAGAATCTTTTTCTCCTGAAGAGATTTCAATAGTTCATTTTTACTTGTGTTTCCCTTGCCTCTGGAGACATATCAAGTATAAAGTTGCTGTATCCAAAGACAAAGAGGTTGTTCCCTGGTTTCTTCTTTAGGATTTTGATGGTTTTCTGTCTTACTTTTAGGTATTTCATCCATTTCGAGTTCATTTCTTGTATGTTATAAAGATGTGTGTGAGGTTCATTCTTCTGCACGTCGCTGTCCAGTTTTTCCAATGCCATTTGCTAAAGAGATTTCCTTTTTTCCAATGGACAGTCTTTCCTGCTCTGTCAAAGACATGGCCATACATTTGTGGGTCTATTTCTGGGTTCTCTGTTATGTTCCTTTGATTTCCGTGTCAGTTTTTGTGCCAGTATCATACTGTCTTGATGATTACACTTTTGTAAAACAGCTTGAAGTCCATAAATGTGATGCCTCCAGGTTTGGTTTTCTTTTTCCACGTTGCTTTAACTATTAAGGGTCTTTTGTAAGAATTGTTTGTTCTATGTCTGTGAAGAATGCTGGCATTATTTTGTTAGGGATTGGATTGAATATGTAGATTGCTTTGGGTTGTATCGACATTTCAACAATATTTGTTCTTTCAATCCATGAGCATGGAATGTTTTTTTCATTGCGTTGTGTCTTCTTCAGCTTTTTTTCATAAACTTTCTATAGTGTTCAGTGTAGATTTTGCACATCTTTTGTTAGGCTTATTCCTAGGGATTTTATTGTTTTTGGTACAATTGTAAATGGGATAGGTTCCTTGATTTCTCTTTCTGCAGCTTCATTATTGGTGTATAGAGATGCAACTGATTTTGGGTCCCCTGGGGCTCAGTCAGTTAAGCGTATGACTTTGGCTCAGGTCATCATCTCAATGTTTTGGATTCAAGCCCCACATTGGGCTCTGTGGTGACAGCTCAGAGTCTGGAGCCTGCATCAAGTTCTGTGTCCCCCTCTCTCTCTGTCACTCCTCCACTCATGATCTGGCTATCTGTCTGTCTGTGTCTATCTCTCTCCCTCTCAAAAGTAAAAGAAACATTAACAAATTTTTAATGTAACCAATTTCTGTACATTGATTTTATGTGACATTGCTGAATAAATAGATCAGTTCTAGAAGTTAGATTCTTCTAACTTCTAGTGGATCAGATTCTAGTGGAATCTGGTGGATTCTTTGGGTTTTCAACATAGACTATCAGGCCACCTGTGTAGGGTGGACTTTTGGCTTCCTTCTTGCTGATTTGGATGCCTTTTATTTCTTTTTGTTGTCTGATTTCTGAGGCTAGGACTTCTAATACTGTATCAAACAACAGTGAGAATGCACATCCTTGTTGTGCTCCTGACCTTAGGAGAAAAGCTCTCATTTTTGTACCCACTGAGGATGATAGAATTTGGGTCTTCCATATGTTGCCATTTTGATGCTGAGGTATATTCCTTCTATCCCTATTTTCATAGCTGTTTTATCAATAAAGGATGCTGCATTTTGTCAACCATTTTTCCTGCTTCTATTGAGAGGATCATGTGGTTTTTATCTTTTCATTTATAAATATGATGTATCATATTTATTGATTTGCAGACATTTAATCCGTCTTGCATCTCAGGAATTATCCCCTTTGATCATGATGTATAATTCTTTAAATGGATTGTGTGATCATTCTCTAGTATCTTGTTGACGATTTCTGCATCCATATTTTTCAGGAAATAGGTTTGTAGTTCTCCTTTTTAGTGGGGACCTTGTCTGGTTTTGGTATCAAGGTAATGCTGGCTTTGTAGAATGAGTTTGAAAGTTTTTCTTCCACTTCTATTTGTTGGCACAGCTTCAAAAGAATAAGTGTTCACTCTTCTCCAAATGTGTGATAGAATTCCCAGGAAAAGCCATCTGGCCCTGGACTCTTGTTTATTTTGAGAACTATTTATGGATCTATTAAAAATTTCTATTTCTTCATTTTTCAGCTTTTGTGGTTTATCCATTTCTTCCAGATTTCTCAAATTGTTGACATAGAATTGCTCTTAATATTCTCTTGTTAATGTTCATATTTCCACATCTTGGTTGTGATATCTCCTCTTTCTTTCATAATTTTGTATATAAGGGTCTTTTCCTTTTTCTTTTTGATCAATCTGGATAGGGATTTATATCTTTTGTTAATTATTTCAAAGAACCAACTCCTGGCTTCATTGATCTGTTCTACTGTTGTTTTTCTTTTTCTTTTTTTGATAACATTGATTTCTGTTCTGATCTTTATGATTTCCCATTTACTACTGTTTTGGGTATTTATTTAATGTTCTTTTTCCAGCTTTTTTGGTGTAAGGATAGGTTGTGTATTTGAGACCTTTCTTTGTTCTGTAGGAAAGCCTGGATTGCTATATAATTCCTTCTTATGACCACTTTTGCTTTATCCCAGAGGTTTGGACTGTTGTGTTTTCCTTTTCATTGGCTTTAATGTAATTTTAATTTTTAATTTTCTCTTTATTTTCTTGGTTAACCCATTCATTTCTTTAAACCCTAGCTAATGTGGGATTTTTATTTTTAAAAAATTTTATTTATTTTGAGAGAGAGAGAGAAAGAGAGAGCACAGATGGGAAGGGCAGAGAGAGAGACACACACAGAATACAAAGAATGCTCCAGACTCTGAATTGTCAACAAAAAGTCCAACACAGGGCTCAAACTCACAGACTGAGTGATCATCACCTAAACCAAAGTCAGAAGCTTAACTGACTAAGCCACGCAGGCCTACCAATTCCATCTAGTATTCTTATTATCATGGTTCTAAATTCTAGTTCAGACATCTTATTCATATCTTTATTGATAAATTCTCTGGCTGTCATTTCTAGCTTTTTTAGGGGGGGTGAATTTCTTTGTTTTGTGCTTTTGGATGTACTTGGAGGGTGCAATTGGGCAGGGTTTGGTGTGATAGCTCCATTGTCCAGTGGGTGGTGTTGCTTAGCATACTGGGGTGTTTCAGTGTGGGGCACATGTGCCCGTGTGCATATGTGCATGTGGGAGATGAGGAAATGGCTTCATCCAGCTCCCTAGCCTTTGTTGCAAGAACTTTGTTCACTCAACAATCCACAACCAAGCACCCCGTCCTTTGTCTTAGGCTTCGATTTACTTCTTGCCTCTATCTTGTCCATGTCCAAGGCATCTGCCTGGCAAGTGGCACCTTCCTCCAGAGTTTTACCTCAGATAAAGCTATGTTTCAAAACCTCACACTTCAGAGAACACCACAACTGGGACCTGAACCTACTCTCTGGGGGAGGGTCTTGGTGAGCAATGCCCAGGTGTTAGCACAAACGTTTACACGATTGTGCAGTGGCAGAGTTTCAGAGATTATGGCAAATCACAACACACAGATAGTGACAGGTTTCCCTGCACTCTTGGTTCTTTGTCCCAATACCAGCAAACCTGTCTGCTCTCCCTGGTCTATTGGGACCTTTGCCTGTGGGGAGGCCATATGGCCTCTACCAAATGCACTCAAGGCAGGTGAACCACTTCTTCCCATGTGGCACACAGAGCCTTCAAACCCTGCTGCCTGCTCCCGGGGATTCACCCTGCTTCTTCACCAGAGCACATACAGACACTGACCTCTGGAACGTCAGACTTTGCAGTTCATTGTTTATAGAATCCTGGAGCTTTTAAATCCCTCTCTTTTCTCAACATCAAATGTTTTGGGGAACTGATTTCTTGTTCCCTCCCCAGTGAGTGTTTTCACTCTCTCTTTTTCTCTCCAGCTACTTTCAGCAGGGAGGGGGGTTGCTTTTCTTAATCTCAATGCACCACACTATTCCCCTTTCTCTTTCTCTGTCCTCTCTCTCCAGAAACAATTTTCTACCCTTCGTAGATTTTCTCTCCTCCAGTTCAACACTACACACCATGTAACTGCCAACTTCTGAGACTCAAGTTATGGAGATTGTTCCATTAAATCTCAGATCAACTTACTAGATATTCAGAATGGTTTGATGCTGATCCAGCTATGTTTCACCACCAGACAAGCTCAGAGACACTGTGCTGATCCGCCATCTTAACACTTTGTTACAAAGCGTTTTAAAAAAAATCTGTCCAATTATCTCACTTAACCATATAAAAAGACCTTGAGGCAAAAGTTACAGCTTCCATTGCTTTACAGACAAATCGTTCTAGACTCTCACCCTACAATTCAACACAATGGACAGGCAAGTGCGCCAGTTAAATAGGTGGAACAAAGCTATTTTCTTGGGACAAAAAGAGGTGCATCATTTTCTATATGAGTAATACCACACTTGTTAACCTCTCTAAACAGGCTTATCAGGCCAATTGTGATGGAAAGAAATGAGAGCTCTGGAGACTTCATTCTGCTGGGGTTCTCAGACCGGCCGAAGCTGGAGATGATCCTGTTTTTCATTAACATGGTGTTTTACCTTCTGGCTGTCATGGGCAATTCCTCCATCATCTTCCTTTCCCTGGTGGACCCTCGACTGCACAGACCAATGTACTTCTTCCTCTGCAACCTGTCCCTCCTGGACCTCTGCTACACCTCTAGCAGCATTCCTCAGATGCTGGTCAACCTCCGGGGCTCACAAAAGACCATCACCTACATGGGTTGTGTCATACAACTCTTTGTGTTCCTGTCCGTGGGAGGCATTGAGTGCATTCTTCTTTCAGTCATGGCCTATGACCGCTTTGTGGCTGTTTGCAAGCCTCTTCACTACATGGCCATCATGCACCCACAGCTGTGCCTGCGGCTGGCAGCCTGTGCCTGGCTCAGTGGAATTGCCAACTCCATCATCATGTCCCCAGTGACAATGTCTCTGGAGCGGTGTGGTCACCGTCAGATCAACCACTTTGTGTGTGAGATGCCAGCCATCATCGACATTTCTTGTGTGGACACCCGCCATGTTGAAGGCCTGGTTTTTTTCCTGGCCATCCCCATTGTCCTGGTGCCCCTCACCATGATACTGGTTTCCTATGGCTATATTGCAGCTGCAGTTCTGCGGATCCAGTCTGCAGCTGGGAGGCGCAAGGCCTTCAACACATGCTCTTCCCACATGATTGTAGTGTCTCTCTTCTATAGCAGCATAATCTACATGTACATGCAGCCTGGGAATGTGACAAGCCAGGACCAGGGCAAGTTCCTCACCCTTTTCTACTGTCTAGTGACGCCCACTCTGAATCCTTTCATCTACACACTGAGAAACAAAGATGTGAAGGCAGCCATGTGGAAGGTTCTTGGGAAAGACCACAGTCTGTCAGATGCAATAGGGCACTGATGGAGCAGGTGTCACTCATCCTGTCCATAAAAATACTATGTCCCAGGATGATAACAATGCACAACTCATATCAGATGCTGGAATGTGAATAGAGGAAGGTTTTCTCTCCTTCAGAGATCCTACACCAAATAACTTGAATCTTTGCTGGCAGGTAGATGGACAGAACCTCTGTGTCCCTCCAAATGACAGGCTTAACCACAAAAAATAATATGCTGGTTGAAAGAAAAATGCTATTTCCTCTTTGTTCCGGGGGATTTTATAAGGAGATAATGATATCTTTGCAGTTAACTTCAGATTATGATTCCAGAAAACTGTATTGTGACTATTAAGTCAGATCTATTTATTTATATTATTTTTTTATTTTTTAAAGTTTGTTTATTTTTGAGAGAGAGAGAGAGAGAGAGAGAGAGAGAGAGAGAGAGAGAGAAAAGCACAGAGGGTTAAAGAGAAAGGGGCACACACAATTCGAAGCACCCTTTAGACTCTGAGCTGTCAGGAGACAGCCTAATGAAGGACTCAAACTCACGAACCATGAGATCTTGACCTGATTCAAATTCAGGCACTTAACCTACTGATTGCCCAGGCACCCTGATATTAAGACCTATAGAACGGAAAGAGCCCCCAGGCTGAAAAATGTGTACATCTGTGTGTGAGGAAGTGACTGTTATTTTGAGATTCACTTGTTCCATTCCATACACCTTTTTTGTTACAAAAATTCTCGATCCCTGTGAAAAATATGCTGTTACTTCTTCAGGTTCTTGTATTCCTCCTCCTTCCCTGTGCAAATAATTTATAACTATTTCTCTCATAACAGTGTTTCTTTCATCCCCAAAGACAAGGGAATAGAAAGCAAAACTGAACTCTTGGGACCTCATCAAGATAAAAAGCTTCTGCACTGCAAAGGAAACAATCAAGAAAACTAATAGGCAACTGACAGAATGGGGAAAGATAGTTGCAAATGACATATCAGATAAAGGGCTAGTATCCAAAATCTACAAGGAACTCACCAAACTCCACATGCAAAAAACAAATAACCCAGTGAAGAATTGGGCAGAAGACATGAACAGACACTTCTCCAAAGAGGACATCCAGATGGCCTTCAGGCACATGAAACGATGCTCAACATCACTCATCATCAGGGAAACACAAATCAAAACCACACTGAGATACCACTTCATGCCAGTCACAGTGGCTAAAATGAACAAATCAAGAGACTATAGATGCTGGCAAGGGTGTGTAGAGATGGGTATCCTCCTACACTCTTGGTGGGAATGTAAACTGGTGCAGCCGATCTGGAAAAAAGTGTGGAGGTTCCTCAAAAAAATATCCATAGAACTCCCTTATGACCCAGCAATAGCCCTGCTAGGGATTTACCCAGGGGATACAGAAGTGCTGATGCATAGGAGCACAGGTACCCCAATGTTCATAGCAGCAATGTCAACAATAACCAAAACATGGAAAAAACCTAAATGTCCATCACCTGCTGAGTGGATCAAGAAGGTGTGGTATATATATATATACAATGGAGTATTACATGGCAATGAGAAATAATGACATATGGCCATTTGTAGTAAAGTGGATGGACCTTGAGGGTGTCATGCTAAGCGAAATAAGTCAGGCAGAGAAGGACAGATACCATATGTTTGCACTCATTGGTCTAACAAGAGAAACCTAATGGAGGACCAGAGGGAGGGGAAGAGGGAAAGAGAGTTGGGGGGAGAGAGGCATGCAAAACTTGAGAGACTATTGAATACTGAAAATGAACTGAGGGCTGAATTGGAAGGGGGAGGGGGGAAAAGAGGTGGTGCTGATGGAATAGGGCACTTATGGGGAAGAGCACTGGGTGTTCTATGGAAACCAAATTGACAATAAACTATTTATAAATAAATAAATAAATAAATAAGTAAATAAAATGTGATCAGGGAAGAGACAAAATTTAAAAAGAAATCAACTTCTCAAAACAAAAAGTGTAATGATTGATGTATAAACTCAATAAACATGAGTATTTGACAATAAAAACAAAACACAACACAACAATAATACAATAACCATAGGGGAACATGACAGCAAAATTACATCACTGGAAAAATTATTGAGACAGAAAATCAACAAGAGAACAGTGGCTTTAAGAGATACATTAGACCAGAGGGATCTACAGATATATTCAGAACATTCCATCCTAAACCAGTAGAACACACATTCTTTTCAAGTACGTATTGAACATTCTTCATAATACATCACATGATAGGCCACAAAACAACTCTCAGTAATGTTTTTTTTAATTGAATTTATATCCTGCATCTTTTCTGATCACAACCTTATAAAACTAGAAAACAATCACAGGAAAAAACCTGGTAAGAAACCACAAAAACATAAGGTTAAATGACATGTTGTTAAACAATGAATGGATCAAACAGGAAACCAAAAACAGAATTAAGAATTCATGGAGAGACAGGGCATCTGGGTAGCTAAATTGGTTGAGCATCCAACTTTGGCTCAGGTCATGATCTCATGATCCATGGGTTCGAGCCCCACGTCGAACTCTGTGTTGACAGCTCAGAGCCTAGAGCATGCTTTGGACTCAGTGTCCTTTCTCGGCCCCTCCCCACTAACACTCTATCCCCTTCTCTGTCTCTCAAAAATAAATAAACAATAAAAACATTTTAAATACATAGAGATAAATGAAAATAAAAACACTAAGGTCCGAAAATTTCAGTAGCAGCCAAAGCTATTCTAAGAGGGAGGTTTATAGGAATACAGACCTACCTCAAGAAGCAAGCAAAACCTTAAATAAACAACAAAATCTTACACCTTAATAAGCTATAAAAAAAAGAACAACCCAAAGCTAGTATAAAGAACAAAATAAAGTTTAGAGAAGAGATAGATAGAAAAGAGAAAATATATATGCAAATATGACAATACATCATTTAAAAAATATATATATATATTTATGTTTTAATATCTACATATATACATTTTAATTCCTATATCATTTATTTCTGCTCATACACACACACACACATACACACACACACACACACACAAACGTATAGCAGATTGATGAAACCAGGAGCTGGTTCTTTGAAAAGACCAACCCAACTGATAAACCTTTACCCAGATTCATAAAACAGTAAGATGGAGAATGACAGAGAGTGAGAGTTAAATAAAATCAGAAATGAAGGAAAAGACATAACAAACAACAGCAGAGAAATGCAAATAATTATAAGAGAATATTATGGAAAATTACATGACAACAAACTGGACAACCTGTAAGAAATAGATAAATACCTAGATACATATAACCCTCCAAAACGGAATCAGAAATAAATAGAAATTTGAACAGATTAATTACTAGCAATGAAGTTGAATCAGTAATCAAAAGCCCTCAACAAGATCCAACCACATAGTTTCACAGGTGAATCCCATAGAAGCTTTAAAGATTCATCTCAAATTATTAAAAAACAAACAAACAAAAAACCCAGGAGATGAAGAAAAGTTTCCAAATTATTTTTAATAGGCCAGCATTACGCTGGTACCAAAAAACAAAAAACACAGGTCAATGTCTCTTCTGAACATAGAACCAAAAATCCTCAATAAAATATTAACAAACCTAATCCAACAATACATTAAAAAAGTCTTTCACCACAATCAAGTGGGATATGTTCCAGGGATACAAGGGTGGTTCAATAGTTACAAATCAATCACTGTGATAAATCACATTAACAAGAGAAAGGATAAAAAACATATAGTCATCCCAACAGTTGCAGAAAAAACATTTTATAAGATTCAACATCCATTCATGACAAAAAGTCTCAGTAACGTGAGTTTGGAGGGAAAATACTTCACCCTAATAAAGACAATGTAAGAAAAAGTCAAAGTAATATCATACTCAATGGTAATAATCTGAGAATTTTCCCTAAGGCCAGAAACAAGATAAGAAGTCCACTCTCATCATACTTATTCAACATAGTCCTGGAAGTCCTAGCCACCGCAACAGATAAAAAAAAGAAATAAAAGTCATCCAAATCAGCAAGTGCAGGAGCCAGTTTTCCTGAACTCATAAGGGGAGCAAAAATCTCCTTGTGAGGTAAAATGGCTTGCAAGGTCCCCCACCATCAGATGGCGACCTGCATCTACACCCACACAACCCCCTCTCAATTTCTGCTTAAGCACTGACCCCCAAGGACCCTGACTGACTGATATCAGGAGTGACTTGCCTTCTTATGCTAAAAATATCTGAATTGTACCTTGTGGAAAAACTTGTTATAGGAGTTTCTTCTTTTGTGATTATAGGAGCAAAGGTTACATTTCCTGGGAAAACCTGTTTTTCTTCCCCTCGAAAACAGGCTATTGACCCCTACTCACATAAGACCTAACTTTTGCCTTCCCTATGCTAAAAACGTTGCCTTGTATTTAAATGCTAAAGATACGTTCTCTGTCTGATAAGTATCTAGCCACCTTCTTCAATCACTATTGATAAAGATTATGCATGAGCCTTTTACCAAACTTTGTTCTGGGAAACTTTTACATGCCAAAGAATTTGTCATCAGAAATCATTGTCTAAATCAATTGCTACTTCTGTTTTGTACCCCATACATTTTCTCGACAAATAAAGCTGACTCTCAGGTCAGTGCAGAGATGTCTGCCTGCTGATCATAAAGAACCTCGAGGCTCTCTCATTCCCTTCCCCCTTCACTGATTCCCATCTCATTCATGCCAACACCATCCATCCCTCAGGGGAACCCTGGACCTGCAAGAACTGGACTCCAGCAAGCAATGAAGAAGTAAAATGTTCACTATTTGCAGATGGCATGATACTATATAAGGAAAACCCTAAAGACCACACACACACACACACACACACACACGTGTGCGCACACACACACACACACACACAAAGTGCTAGTACTGATAAGCAAATTTAGTAAAGTCTCAGGATTCAAAATCAATGTTCAGAAATCTGTTGCATTTCTACAAACCAAAAATGAAGCATCAGAAAGAGAAATTAATAAAACAATCTTATTTCCAATTGCAGAAAACTAATAAAATACCTAAGAATAAAATTAACCAAAAAATTGAAAGACTCTTAATCTGAAAACGATAAAACATTGATGAACGAAATCGAGGATGACACAAACAAATGGAAAATTTTGTCATGCTCATGAATTGGAAGGCCCAATATTCTTATAATTCCTATTTTATCCGAAGCAACCTACAAATTTAAGGCAATTGCTATCAAAATACTAACAGCATTTTTCACGCATCTGGAATGAATAAACCATAAATGTGTGGAACCACTGAAGACTTGAATAACCAAAGCAATCTTGAAAAAATAATAAGCTGGAGAGATCACAACTGTGGATTTCAAGATATACTACAAGAGCTAGAAACAAATGAGGCTGACACAAAACTAAACACATAGATCATTTGAATAGAATCAAGAGTCCAGAAATGAAACCATGCTTATATGATCAATTATTCTACAACAGAGGTAAGAAGATATGATGGAAGAAAGACAGTCTCTTTATCAAATGGTGTTGGGAAAACTGTATAGCAACATGCAAAAGAATGAAACTGGATCACATTCTTACACCATACTGAAAGTGATTTCAAAATGTATTAAAGATCTAAATATGAAAAGGAAGCTATAAAAGTTTTAGAATAAAACAGGCAAAAGATTCTCTGACATCAGCTGCAGAAACATTTTTCTAGATATCTTCCCTCTGGCAAGAGAAACAAAGGCAAAATTAAAATATTTGGACTAGGCCAAAATTAAAAGCTTCTGCACAGTTAAGGAAACAATCAACAAAACAAAAAAGCAATCTACAAAAGAAGATGTCTGATGACATATCTGATAAGGGGCTAATATCAAAAATATATGAATAACTTATACAAGTTAACACCAAAAAAAATCCAGCTAAAAAATAGACTGAGGACATGAATGGACATTTTCCAAAGAAGACATTCAGGTGGCTAATGGATACATAAAAAGATGCTCAGCATCATTAATCATCAGGGAAATACAGATCAAAACTACAATGCGATACCATCTCATACTTGTCACAATGGCTAAAATCAAAAGCCCAGGAAATAACAAGTGTTGGATAGGATGTGGCAAATAATGAACCCCCATGAACATTTAGTTGAAATGCAAACTGGTGCTGCCACTGTAGAAAACATGAACATTCCTTAGGAAAAAAAAAGTATATATACAATATAATGTATATATTATAAATATACATAATGTAACAAGTATATATATAATATACATATACGTACAAACACATATAATGGAATATTACTCAGCAATCAAAATGAATGAAATCATTCCATTTGGAATCATGTTAATGGATCTAAAGTGTATTACCCCAAGCACAATAAGTCAGTCAGAGAAAGACAAATACCATATGATTTCACTCATGTGTGGAATTTAAGAAACAAAGTAGAATAATATACGTGAAGAGGAAACAAAAGACAAGGAAACAAATCATAAGAGCCTCTTAACGATAGAGAATAAACTGAAAGTTGATGGAAAGAGGAGGGTGGGAAGATGGGCTAGATGGGTAATGGGAATAAGGAGGCAATAACTGTGAGGAGCATCTGATGATGTAAATGAGGGATGAGGAACTGAATTCTACTCCTTAAACCAATATTACACTGTATGTTAACTAACATTTAAATGAAATGAATTTAAATGAAAATGCAAAAGATAAATAAATACTTAGGAGTGGGAGTAGAGGGTAATAGGGCAAGTATATATATATTTTTATTTTTTTAATAGTTTATTGTCAAATTTGTTTCCATACAACACCCAGTGCTCTTCACCACAAGTGCCCTCCTCCATCACCACTGCCTCTTTTCCCCCCTCCCCCTTCCCCTTCAACCCTCAGTTCACTGGTTTCCATATATATTTTAATTTCTTCTCTAATTGCCTGATTAACCCAATCATACCTTAGTAGGGTGGTTTTTAACCTCCACATTTTTGGAGGTTTTCCAGACTTTTTCCTATGGTTAATTTCAAGTTTCATAGCATTGTGATCTGAAAGTGTGCATGGTATGATCTCTATTCGTTTATCCTTATGAAGGGCTGCTTTATGCCCCCGTATGTGATCTATCTTGGAGAATGTGCCACGTGCACTCAAGAAGAAGGTGAATTTCCTAACTTCAGGATGCAGAGTTCTAAATATATCTATCACTTCCATCTGTTCCAATGTGTCATTCAGGTCCATTGCTTCTTTAGTGATTTTCTGTCTGGTTGATCTATCCATTGCTGTCAGTAGAGTATTAAAGTCCCCTGCAATTAGCATATTCTTGTCAATAAGATTGTTTCTTTCTGTGATTCATTGTTTTATGTATTTGGGCACTCCCGAATTTGGCACATAGATATTTATAATTGTTAGCTCTTCTTCATGGAGAGATCCTGTAATTATTATATAATGTCCTTCTTCATCTCTTGTTACTGCCTGTACGTTAAAGTCCAGTTTGTCTAATATAAGTATGGCTACTCCGCCTCTCTTTTGGCTTCCAGTCGCATGATAGATATTTCTCCATCCCATTACTTTCAACCTGAGGTGTCTTCAGGTCGAAAATGAGTCTCTTGTAGACAACAAATAGATGGGTTTTGTTTTTTTTATCCATTCTGCTACCCTGTGTCGTTTCATTGGATCATTCAGTCCATTGACATTCAGTGTTATAATTGGAAAAAATGTGGGTTTAGAGTCATTGTGTTCTCCCTAGAATTCATGTTTATAGTGGTGTCTCTGGCATCTTGTATTCTTTGCAACATTTCCCTCATAGAGTCCCTCTTAGAATTTCTTGTAGCACTGGTTTGGTGGTCATGAATTCTCTCAATTTTTGTTTATTTGGGAACACTTTTTATCTGTCCTTCTATTTTGAATGACAAGCTTGCTGGATAAAGGATTCTTGGCTGCATGTTTTTTCTGTTCATCCCATTGAAGATTTCCTGTCATTCCTTCCTGGCCTGCCAAGTTTCATTAGATAGGTCTGTAACCACTCCAATAGGTTTTCCTTTGTACGTGAGGGCCCTTTTCTCCTTAGCTGCTTTCAGAATTCTCTCTTTATCTTTATATTTTGCCAGTTTCACTATGATATGTCATGCTGAAGGCCGATTCAAATTACGTCTTAAGGGGGTTCTTTGTTTCTCTTGAATTTGAATGTCTATTTCTTTTCCCAGATTTGGGACAGTCTCACTTATAATTTGGTCTAGTATCCCTTCAGGACCTTTCTGTCTTCCTCTTCAGGAATTCCTATGATATGGATGTTGTTCCGTTTGATTGAATCACTCAGGTCTTGAATTTTCCTTTCCTGTTCCTGGATTAATTTCTCTTTCTTTTTTTCAGCTTCCTCTTTTGCTATAACTATATCTTCTAATTCACCTATTCTTCTCTCTGCCTTGTCAATCCTTGAGGTGGCTGCCTCCAGTTTGTTATTCACCTCATTGATAACCTTTTTTAACTCATCACACCTATTTTCAAAGTGCGTAGTTATGGTCTCAGTTGATTCTTTGATGCTTTTTTCAACCCCAGTGATTAATTTTATGACAAATTTTTTAAATTCTTGATCCGGTGTGTTGTCTAGATCTCCCTTGAGCAGTTCTGTGGCTGTGACTTCTTCCTGGAGGTTCTTTAGGGGAGAGTTCTTTCGTTTTGTCTTTTTTGCCAGTTTTCTGTCTCTTGTCAGCTTTAAAAAGCTCATTGTGCACTGTGCACCTGTTAATATTGCTCTGTTAAAAGAGGCTTATTGACTGTCCAGGGACTGTCATTTCAGGAAATATTCTTTTAATGGTGTCTCTCAGTTTCTCTTGTTGTGCCTTTGAATATTTTATTTTCCTACTCAGCAGTATTTGGGACTCACCATCATGCACACTTTGGCTTGTTTCTTGGTGTAGCCCTAAGAAGGAAAACAGACAGACAAACACAAAGGAAACAGAAGCACACAAACTTACAGACAAATCAAACAAACACATTATAGGGGGAAAGAAAAGAAAGAAAATGGAGACGAAAGAGACGAAAAGAAGAAAAAAAGAAAATAAATAATTAAATAAATAAAAGGGGGTCAGAGACAACAAAGGACAGTGGACAGTCTAAAAGTGTATGACCAGTTAAGGGGAGAGGTAAGGATGAGATACAGGAGAATATATCTGGATTGCAAGAAGGTAAAAAAAGGGAGAAAGGAGAAAGGAAAATAAGGAGTAAAAATTTTTAAAAAAATTTAATTAAAAAAGGTAATAATAATAAAAAAATAAGTACAAAAAAGAAGAAAAAAGAAAAAAATGAAAGAAAAAGAAAAAGGAAAAGAAAAAAAAGCAGTAGCTCCCCCTCGTGGATAGGCGTGGTTTGGTGTGGTAGGTCTCGGGGGCTGCTCTCTGAGGCTCAGCCTTGGTGTCTGCAGAGACTGTAGGCCACTCTAATGAGTCTGATCTCCTTGTCCCTCTGTTGAGCCAAGTTGTATTTTCCAGGCCCGCCTCAGTTCAAAGTTCTAGTCCATGCACTTTTATGCTACCACAGATGAGATGTATTTGCTTTGGTGGCTGGCTTCTTAGGTGGAGGGATTAGTTTGTCTTGGCTCAGGCAGGAATTTAGTCTGCCCCTGCCTGAGGCAAGGTGCGCAGCAGGAGGTGAGGTGCAAGCCCTCACAGACACAACTGTGGATTCCCAGCCCACAGCCGGGATTGGGATTGTGTTGGGAGAGGGATGAGTTTCTCTTGGTTTCACGCAGCTGTTGTCCGAGGCAACGGACACTTGGGAAATGAGCTGGGAGCTCCTGCAGCCTGAACGCGTGCCCAGGCCTCCACCGCCATCAACTCCCTGCTGGGATCATGCAGGGGTGGGGACTGTTTCTTCCCTGTTGGCACCCGGGATTCAGGATTCACGCGGCTAGTGCTGGGGCGAGATGCGCCATGGAAATGAGGTGCATGCTCCCACTCCCAAAACTGAGGTCGAGTCAGCGCCCCTGGAGCCGCTGCCACCATGGCCGCTGACTCCCCGCCGAGATGGTGCAGGGGTGGAAGCTGTTCTTTCCCTTGCGCCACCTGAGTTTGGGGTTTGGTCTACCCAGCAGTTATATATGGAGTGAGAGTTTCTCTCTCCAAGCACAGTTAAATGTTCTTTATCTCTTCCCCAGAGACAGTACTATGAGCCTGTTCAGTCTCTCTGTCCCTTCCCTTTGTCTCTTGGGCTCCATGCTCTTGCCCCATGTTGGGCTGGGGGTCCCACCTCCCCTGCCTGTCTGGGGCTGGCCCGTCTTCCAATCTCCCCAGTTCACACTCACTGACTCAGGTATCTTTGAGGTTGTCTTCTTTCTGGAGTCCATATTTTCTCCTTCCACTCTTGCAGATGAGAGTAATGTCCTTCTCAGTTCGATAGATGGGACAGACGAAGTTTACAGAGCTCCCTTCCTTTCAGCCATCTTGGCTTCTCCCCTGCCATGACCTATATTTATTTTTAAAAGTGCAAAATTGGGGTGCCTGACTGACTCAGTTGGTTAAGCGTCCAATTTCAGCTCATGATTTCATGGTTCATGGGCTCGAGCCCCACATTGGGCTCTGGGCTGACAGCTACCACAGAGGCTGGAGCCTGTCTTCAGATCCTGCGACCCCTTCTCTCTCTGACCCTCCCCAGATCATGCTGTCTCTTTCTCTCTCTCTCAAAAATAAATAAAAACATTTTTTAAAAGTGCAAAACCTTTTTCAGAAAGGTAAACCATTCTGTATTTTTATAATCAATGTATAAGATTTCCAGTTGCCAACTTAATGAGCACGTGCTAGTGTCACTAATGTTACTTATACTAATAGGTGCAATGACATTTCATCATCATCAAATTAATTTTATTAATATCTACTTGATGAGGAAGCATGTCAAGCAGAGGTCAAAGTACAAGCTAGCCACCACCCTCACTTCCCAGGTGGCATATGAGTGACAATCCTCAGTCACTTCTGGCTATCCAAGAAAATAGGACAGGGGGGGAAGTGGTTAACTGATAGAGATCACAGTCATGCAAGACATGAGTCTTCATCAGTTTACAAGTGCCTTAGTAAATTATAAGCAAAAGATCGTCTTATCAATAGCATAATCTCCAGAAACCTATAGACACAATTACTTGGAGTCCCAGCATCAACCTCCCTTCCATAGTGTTGTGAGCGACGAAGGGAAGAAGGAAATGGCAGGTAAAATTAAAGTCCTTTATAACCTGCAGCACATTGACTTGAGACAAATACAAAGTATACAAAACATTTCTCCAAGATCCCCCTAATGTAGTCATGTTAATGCCTTTCTAGACAGAAAACAACCTTAGCTTGACAATAGCAAGATCCCTGGCATCTTATGAATCCTGATTCACATATGGAAGCCCTTCTGGTGGCGTCCGTTTTGTCTTTAACTCCCCTAACTCCATAGTATATAACCAGTCACTCCTCACAACCCTACTGCAGCTCTTCCTGCCCATGGGCCTTGTCCCCATGTTTAATAAAATGACATTTTTTTTCTCCAAAGACATCTCAATGAGGTTGAACATCTTCCATGTGCTTATTTTACCACCACAGTCTTTCCATTAATCTCTTGTTTTGCTCATTTAAAGAATTGGGTTAATTTTTTTTTTCTGAAGAATTTGAATGTTGCTTAACAATTATGGAAGGAAGTCACTTGATGGATGTTAATTTACACCTATTTGATCGCAGACTCTAACCTGAACTTTTATTTTCCTAACAGTGTCTGATAAAAGTTTTCATTTGGATTACTCCCATGTATCAACTTTTCTAATATATTTCACTTCTAGTGTCATGTCTAATTTTTTTTGGCCTAACTTCAGCCAAAAAGAGTTTTCTTTATTGTTTTTTGCTTAAAGTTTTATGATTTTTGATTTTACATTTGGATCTGTAATCCATTTGAGTTAATTTTGTAGAAGGTATGGAGTTTAGTTTGACAACCATATTTTTTCGTATGTGGTTGTCCACTTCCAACGATTTGTTGAAAATGCTTGATGAATTGCTTCTGGTTATTTGTCATAAATCAATAGGCTACATTTCTCTGGGTCCATCTCTGGGCTTCTGTTGATCTGTGTGTTTACCCCTTAACTGATTCCATATTGTCACGATTATTTCAGCTTGATAGTAAGACTTAAGAGCACATCCTGTGATTTTTTCAACTTTAATCTTACATTGATAATGTGATCTAAATTTCTGTTTCTTTTCCATATAAAGCAGAAATAACCTACCTATATCATCAGTAATAGCGGTGAGATTTTGATCTAAATTGCATTAAATCAACAGATCCAATTGAAGTGTATTAGCATCTTCATCATGTTGAATCTTCTTATCAATAAACATGGCATGTTTCCATATCAATTTATCTTCTTTTTTATTTCAAAGGCTCTTTAATATTCAGCATCCAGATTCTTTTTTACCATATTTTAGACTCTGTGATAGAACATTTTCTTTTGTGTTTTTGGGACATTTCCCTTCATTTGGTAACTTAAAATCTTTATTAATTTGATTTCGTTAAGCAAGAACAGATTAAGGTCTAAATAAACTATTTAATATTCTGCAAAAGAATTTGTGAATGAGGAGAGCTGACAAGAGAAGCTTCTCTGATTCTGAGGTATGATGAAAATTTGAAGTCCAAAAGAAGGCGGGAGCAAAGAGTGAAGGATGAAAGCTGAATACCATAGGAAACCTAAACTGACCATTGTCAACAGCTTCTGAGTGGTAGAGTCGGTAAATGAATCCAAATCTATAGAGGTCTAATGACTTCTTCTGTTTTACCATAGGATGAGGATATAATAAACTCATTTGATTAAGTAATAGTTAAAATTCTTAGGTTAGTGGCTAGGATACAAAACAGAAATTTGTTTTCTCATGAAAGTCAGAATATTAAGTTTGTATACACTGCTTACTAATTAGTATTTCATTTAGATACATAACCATGTCTCTCCTCTCTAGTGAACCTCTCATCAATTTCAAGAAACTTCTTCAAGATCTTGCGAAAAAAAATATCTCCATTCTCCATTGTCCTATTGAGATGATGATTGATGATGTTTTATGGTGATGGTGGGAGTTCAGAGCCAACAGCCAATAAAGAACTCTTGAAGACATTTTTGGTGCAACAAAGGTGACTTTACTAAAGCACGGGGACAGGACCCATCTGCAGAAGGGGCTTCACTGGGGTTGTAAAGAATGACTGATTATATACTTCCAGGTTGGGAGGGTGTCAGGGACAGCATGCATTTCAAAGGAGTTTTGGAAGCATGGTTTCCAGGACCTTGAGGGGCCAGCTATTGGTAGGAAATGTCGTGTCGTATTGCTTAGTAAAACTCAGTCGTGGGACCCTTCAGAAGTATATCAGGGGACATATGCTTGGAATGTGATTGTCAACATATACTTGGGAGTTAAAGGAGGTTTGCAAAGGAATTTTATGTGCTTAGGGAGATTCACAGGATCCTGGGGCGCAGGGGCAGTCAAGATATGTTAAGCCAAGATTCCCTTTTGCCTCTAGAAAGGGGCCATCAGAGAGGCAGCTGAGCTCCTAGAGGAAGGCCACTCTGCCTGTTTTGAGGACTTGTCAATGGGCTGTAGGCAGTAAGGGAATAGAATTTTTCATTTGCCTTTGTTTCACACAGCACCATGGCAAACACATAAACCTCCTTACATCTTGAAGAGGGTGATATTAGGTCCCCAGGAAATGGAGTCTATAGGTTTCTGGAGACTAGGCTATGGGCAAGATTGCCTTTTTCTTGTAGTTTACTAAGTTATCCATAAACTGAAGGAGACTCTTGTACTGCACGACTGTGAGCTCCATCAGTCAAACATTTGCTTTCTTTCCTTTCCTTTGACTGCAAGGAGCACCAGAGGAATGTCACACATATCCACCTGGTGATGGGGGGGTGGTGACATTAGCCTGTGCTTTGCCCTCATCTTGTTTCATGCTCCCTCATCAGTGATTGCATTCTCCTTATTTTCTCAGCAATATGAACCAAATTTGTAAAACTTAATTTGCCAGTGATAGCAATCTTCTAATTTATGCTAATGTGATTATGCGCATGAATATACGAGATAGCAACTCTGCCTCATGAATTTTTGCATCTCTAGCTTTAAGCATGGTGGTGAGCAGTGGGTAAGCATTATAACTTGTTCATATAAGGAGTTTGTGCTTTTAATATTTCCCCATACGATGCAATGTAACATTTTCAAATACAGTAGAAATCTTAATCGAATTATTTTGGGACTCCAGGTAGACAAGTACTCAGTTGGCCGTTTACAATTTACTAGTTAATGTTTAGGAGGACTTGTTTCTTTTTTCTCTCATCTCTAAATTTGACTGATCTTAGTGATTGATATGAAGCAAAATTGTTTATATGATTTGCCTTCCTCTACATCCTCTACAAAAATCACTTGAGAGTTGTTTTCCTTTAGGATCTTATTTCTCTAGAGGATGCAAAGACCTAAGAACCCAGGCTCAAGAACAACTTGAACTCATTTGAAGAAATCTACAGGGGCTTAATGTTAATTTTCTAACACGTTGAAAAGCATTAAAATTCCCTCTAGTTTAATGTGTGAAAGGGATATTGGGATGGCGAAAGGGATTAGTGTTGGCTTCTCTTTGTAGGCAACAAGGGGAAGGATTATTTTTTCTGGGGTGGCAGAATTTCACCACCCCTTTTCAGTGACTACGAAGTGCGCATCCCTTTTTGTAACTGAGCCTGTCATTAACCTGAATACTTCCTTCCTTCTCTGGGTCAGTATTTCAGAGAGAGTTAATGTTCCTTGTTCTCTTCATTTCCATGTCATATGTGAAGGATTATAAATCCAATGACAACATTGATTGGTCAGATAAAAGAATCATGTAACTTGTTTTACCATGTCCATCTTTGCTCCCTAGATATTTGCTAGTTTAACGAAAAAGGAGGGTGTCAGTTAACATATGATATTTTTTCAGGAAACCTTCTTACATTTTTTCTCCCAAAATTACCCACCCATATTTCCCCAAACACTCATCTTTATATAGGGAGGAGCTAAGGGGTACATCCCCCCAGGTCAACTAGATGGTGATGAAACATGGTCTTTATATGTGCTCATGCTACTAGCAATAAACTGAATCCATTATTGTTATTTATACGGCAATATCCAAAGAAGTGTACTTCTACAACATACACAGTATTCTGAAATCCTGATTTAAGTGATTTTGCAGTTCGATTTTCCTAAGAGAACTGTAGATCAAAGTACGTTCTTGATCAGAGAAAGGGCTTCTATTTTTCTTGGCCATCTACAGCTAGACAATAATTTAATGTAAAGGTTTGGGTGGTTTTTTTTTTTTCACCTGTTTTGTTTTGTATCACTGGACCTGTATCATCTGACTTTTACTGTTTCCACTCTCTGCTCATTATACCTCAAGATCTCCCTTCCAAAACTGGAATGTAGATACTGTTGACATGCAGACGTCTGAGTCAGGAGCAGGCTGTTGGCCTGTCAGGATACAGGGAAGAGCAAGAGATCAGTTGCTTGCTTTTTGTAGCCTGTGAACTTAGCTGAACCTCTTCTTCAAAATCTTGGTGAGGACAAGGGCACGCTCTGGGCCATGGTTTCTGAGCATGCTCCATACTTGGAATTGGTCTTCCTCTTGGAGAAAGGCCCTTGCTGCCCCTTGTTCACCACCTGCCCTTTTAACATGAGACGGTGACTCTGGGAAGGTGCTTCATCAATCCAGGGATAACCTCTCATCCCAGACCTAGTCATCGTTTCTTCTGAGAACCTGATGCAGGTTAGTATAAATGGATAACAGTGCTGCAGTGAGAGGAAACGTTACCTAAAAAGATATGCTGGCAGATGTATTTTATATGAGATTACGGCTCCCAGAACAATGTCCTAGAGTACAGATGCTTTTGTATGTTTAGCATTAGTCTTACATTTTTGGAATTATTTTTTATTTTTCCTAAAAATATTCTTATTTTCATTTTTAAAAAAACATCTGAGTGCCTTTAAGCACAAGTATTTTAAGGAATGCTCTGAAAAAAACCTGTGATAGAGCCCTATATGTGATTTAGCATATTATATATATATTATACTGTATTAATAAAAATATATGTATAAATTTGAAAAATCTCCAAAAGTAGAGCAAACAAGCATGTACATAAGTTTGTTAATAATTATTTTTCGAGTAAATAAGATTTTGGAATTTTTTCTCTGTTTTCTAATTTAGTTAGAAACATTTATTGGTCTTAAGATGAGTTGTTTAAAGTAACTAACTAGATAATATCCTTGATTTCAGCCAAAAGTAAGTAAGAAACAATGAAAGCATTGTCCCTTCATGTTGTGACGATTACAAATCAAAGGTTACATCTCATTACAAAGTGGTTTTTAATTTTGACTTAACTTTTTATTTTTCAAAATTATCTAATGTAAAGATTCGTATTTAAAAAAAGATCCTGTGTGTCCACGTTATAATTTCCAAGCTTGTGGTTCATGCTAACGTCCGAAGCTCTTGGACGATCTGAAGATATGATGTACTCATAATATACTCCTGCAATATACTCCTATAATAGTCTAGGAGTATAAAACTTCCCTTAAGCTGGTTTGTCTACAGTTTTCAAGCTGAGTTTAAAAAAAAACTCTGGCTTTAACCAGTCTTTCTGTATGGCCTCATCTTAGACCATAACTTCTCCCTGAGTGTAGGGTCTATAACCCTTTCTGGTTGGACCACAAGTGTACGTGCCCCACAGGTAGGTAGACAGCAGAGCTGTGGGATCCATAGGCTTGCATTCACAGACTCCATTTACACCATATTCGAACTTCTCCAGCAGCTTGTGAACCCCAAACAAGCTGATGGCAGGAAACTGTGTCCATACAGCTAGCATTTAATTATTGATATGAAAGACATACACCTTTTTTTTT